>JNBS01002051.1:0-14491 GCA_002081575.1 Thraustotheca clavata | reverse complement strand
ATTGAAGTCAAGCCATGGGAAATGGAAACTGATCTTGAAGCTCTTGCTGCTAAGATTAAGGCCCTTGACATCAATGGTCTTACATGGGGTGAAGGCCACAAGACTGTCCCTGTTGCCTTTGGTATCAAGAAATTGCTTGTGCAATGTATCATTATTGATGACCTTGTGCTTTTGGATGATATCACGGAAGCTATTGAACAATTTGAAGATGAAGTCCAATCGGTTGATGTTGCTTCGATGAACAAGATGTAAATTCATTAACAGTAGAAAGTAGATGATCTTTAGGCTCGTCTTGCTATGTCTTCTATTTCGTGTTTCGCTTAATATATTGTATCCTTCCATGGGATCTTTCACAAGATCTTTTGATGCGAACAAGAAAACAACAAAGTAAAGCTTCATGGACATGGACGATACCAATTTTAATTGCATTGGCTTCATTCTATCACTTCTCTCCATCTTCTTCTCATGATAAACTTGATCATTTTCAAGCTTGGTTTAAACAACATGGAGGTAAAGCCAACAATATTTCATTAGCTTCGTTTGGAAATATGGGCATTGGATTGCAAGCTACAGCTCGTATTCATGAAAAGGATCAAGTGCTATACATTCCTTACGATATTGTCATGTATATTCCATGCTTTCTTGCTCTTAATGACGTGGTTTAGATGCCGAGATACTGTATTGAAAGCATTGCCGAAATCTATGAGCAAAGCACTTGCATCTCTTTCGTTTGATGATGAATTACTTGCTATCTTTCTCATGTATCAAAAACTACAAGGAGAAAAGTCTCGTTGGGCTCCATATATTGATGTAAGATTGCCATTTTGATTAAAATTCCATGATAAATAGGTACTACCACAAGATATTCCATTGCCTGTTACCTTTTCACATAAAGATATTGAAGAATTACAAGTATTATAAGCTCTATTTTGCTTTTTATAATTATCCATGTAGAGCCCTGGATTACAAGAAATAATCATTTCCAATCAAGCAACAATTACATCAAGTTTTCACTCGATGCAATCAAAATATGGAAAATACTTTAAATCCTTCACAGATCCATTGACTCTTGTATCTTTTCTTTGTTGTAAATGCTTGACTCATTATGTAGGAATTGTATATGTGGGCTAAATCTATCTTGTCTTCTCGTGCTTTAACTATTCGAGGAGTTCGTTTTCTTGTACCTTTTGCAGATATGTTTAATGGCAAACCTCATCCTGTTTGTATGCTTATAGATACTACTTGATTGATCTTGTCATTAGAATCTACGTGAATCTAATCGTGGCAATCATTTCTTGGATTATCATCATGTTGAAAAAGATAAAGGAGTGACTATATTTGCTGATCGATCATGTGAACCATTCTTGCAACTTTATGAAGATTATGGAGATAATGATAATTATGTGTATCGCACTGTTTATGTAAGAATACTTTGATTATTTTCATGTAGATATTTTGTTCATCATGGTTTTATCATGGAAGATAATCCTTTTGATTGTGCTTCAATTGAATTACCACTTGCATTGTTACCATCAAAACTTGTACAACCTTTTCGAACTATGGCACGTTTGACTGAAAAGGATTTTTTTCTATCAGCTTGTTTTCAATCAAATGGAGCGTAAGTAGATGCAAAATATTGCATTTATAATGTGCTATTAGATCACTTAATTCAGCTGCAGCAGTGTTTCTTCAGTTGGCTGCATTTAAACAAGATGAAGTTGACCTTTGCCATAACCAAATTGCTTCATGTATTACCTCTACTAATGTACCTACATTATTACAACAAGATGAAAAGTATATTATTCTGCTTGAGAGCATTGTACAAAGCAAACTCGAGGTAATTTTCATTAGATGTTATCAATAATTACAATTCGATGTAGAATGCACCAACACAACTTCAGGATGATTTAAGTTTACTTTCAACAGAATTGTCTAATGATTATAGGTATACTTGCTATATATTCTTGAATCATTTTTTCATTGTAGACGTGTTGTCGAGTTTCGTGCTAGTCGTAAAGTTCACTTGGCAAAACTTGTTGACAATTTACATGTATTACTTCAAGAAGTAATCCAAGCAAGCGGCAAAGTGCAAACAAAGGTGATACCCATGGATACAACAGATCAATCAATTCCTGCTTGTCTTAACCGATTTGAACAATGGATTGCATCATTTACTTTTCCAAAACCTAAAGTACAAATCCAATACATTAATCCATCAATGGGGTTTGGCACATTTGCCCTTGAAGATATCACAAAAGGAGAAGCATATTTATCAATACCCCAAGGAATGCTTCTTGATGTAGCTTCAGCAATGCAATGTTCAATATTATCTCCCATTTTCAAACAACTTTTAAAAGAAACAAAAAGTCGTGATCCAATGCATGAGGTAAATATTTCTTTGTTATGATATTTTCAATTGACATAGTTGCTCTTACATTTCATGTATGAACGTCTAGTTAAAGGAAAAGAATCAAAATGGGCTCCTTATATTGATCTATTACCGTTGCATGATGACAGTCTTCTTGCTCCACTTTTTTACACGTACAAAGGATATTTTAAAGCATTCTTAACTTGCAATAGACAAGAAGAAATGGCATTACTTTCTGGAACAGAAATGGAGCAATTTGTTAAGACTTATCAAGAAAATGTTTATCAAAGTTATCAAGCCATTAAACGCATTGTGTTGACAAGATATCCAAAAGTACAATTCTTTAAACTTCGACATCATTTCGATGCAAATAGATCTTTCCAAAGGAATTATTTACCTTTGAAGAATATCGATATGCAAGACATATTCTAGATACACGAAGTATTTGGTGGAATGGTGAACGTCATCTTGTGCCAATTCTTGATATGGTTAATTGCAAAGCAAGTGGAGAAGTTCATGCAACAAGACTTGAAGGAGCTTTAGCTGTAACTCGAGCTAAAGATTATGTACAAGCTGGCACTCAACTCTTTGAAAACTATGGTCAACCCAATTGGATTTACTTGCTTCACCATGGATTTGTCCTTGAGAATAATCCCCATGATTGTTTCAACCTTGTCTTTGATGTATATCTTCATTTTCGATCTTTTTCTAATGCATCAATAGATTCAAAAGCTTGACAAGCATGTAATTTCTGGTCTAAGAGGTCCATTAGAATATTGTCTTGATCTCAATCAAGAAATTCCATCTTCCGTTCTTGAAATTGCATCTCTTTTCATCAAAAATGAACAGAAATCATCTACAAAGCAATTTCAATTGCAAGCATTGCTTTCTGTGCTATTAGAAAAGCGTGAAATGCTTTATACCAAGCTTTCTTCTCCATTGCCATCATCATTTAAACGGTATCATCTCAAATGTCCATCATCTTCTCAAAATGCATATTAGGATTCATCGTTTTAATCACGAAAACATTCGTATCTACTTTGAACAACAAGAACAATTGCTACTTGCATGGATCAATCGATTAGAAATACGTAGCAATGAACCATTAATGTAAAGAATCTCTTAAAATATGTTCATGCCGATGCAAATGCTCTGTATACGCTCGTTTAGCATCATTTGGCACAACTTCGTACGTTAAATGAACGATCAATAAGCAAATATGAACGAGATAAAGCCACGAAAGCGTCGCTGTAAGCACATCGGTCCACTTTTCTTCCATGCGATCTTTGCTCACTTGACAAAATGACGTATGTGTCTTCGTCAGGAACAGTCGTTCCCCGCCGTTCTTATCTACGTCTATCAATCTTCTCGGATCTCTTTTGGAGTCTACTCTCTCTTCTTCAGCTCTTGTACGTCCAAGAATCTTACCTCTCTCATGTACTTTGTAGCTTTGGTTCATTCTTTGGAGCTCCCGAAGCAAATAGTTCGTTTAATCGACGTGGTGGAGGTCCTGGAGGTGGTTCAGGAGGTCCACGAAGACCAATTGGACGTTTGCAGCCTACTACATGTGCTCCAGGTACTTTAATGAAGCTTGTACATGTCATTCTCATGTGAATTAGGTGGTGGATGAGGTTAAACGTGCCATGGAATGCATTATGCATTAGCGTGGCAATCTCTCAAAATGGAGAGAATTGAGCATTGATTTTTGAGATTGAGAATGACTTGACATCAGAAAAGCAACTTGGGAATGATGTGAATGAGATAATCTTAAATAAAAATCAAATTAGATGAAGAAACAATGTATTTGAATGAAATGTAGATGAAGAATTAATCCATCTATATGAAGAATCGATGTAGTAGAAGAATCAATCAAAGTAGAATAAATTTGAATGAAAAATCAATGGATTTGAATGAAGAAGCAATGAAAGTAGATGAAGAAGCAATGAAAGTAGATGAAGAAGTAATGAATGTAAAAGAAGTAGCAAAGTAGATGTAAATGGTTTTATGTTATATAATACCTACGCAAGAAATGCTCTATGTTGTTTATTTCTTGGCACGTTTAGCATGACCTTTTGTAATGTTTTTGAGCTTTCGTTTTTTGGATTTTTTAGGATCTTCATCAGTATTAGATGATGGTTTACCTTTCCCTTTGTTTTCTTCACGTCCAAGTACATGATTAAGAACACTCATACTACGTTCTTTTTCGGTTTGTTCAGATCCCGTCACACTTAAAAACTTGTTGCGTTTTCCTTTTTGTTTTCGTTCGGCTTCTCCTTGACGCATTTTATCAAATTTACCCATGGAAGCTGTGGAGAATTGAACTTTTTGTAATGCTGCTTTAGTTCCTTCTTTGCCACGTTGTTTAGTTTTCTTGTCTTGTGTATCAAGTAATTCAACAGGAATACCAACAGGAGCTTTTGGTACAGGGACAGAAGGTGTAATACCACGTCCATTCTTGAGATTATTTGCTTGATTTCGCATATTCTTTTGAACACGTTCTGCTTTTGCTTGTTTACGTTCTGTCCATGGATCAGCATAAGGATCGTCATTTTTCTTCACAGGAATAGCCCAATCATGTATATCATCATTTGCACGTTTGTATCCCCATCGTGGTGCCCATGCTTGTTTTTCTTCATCCCATACCATTCGTTCTTTCTTTTTGTTTTCAATTCCTTTTTCACGAGCAAATTTTTCCCATCGTGTTTCCACTTTAGGTTTTGGTAATGGTTTTTCACGTGGAATTAATGTAGTTCCAACAGGTAATTTCGACATTGGGCCGACATCCGTCATTTCACGTGGTAGATCAAAGATTGCATTGATAAGCAATTGGACATTATCACGAGCAGACGCTTTGATTTCATTTTCATTTGTTAAATTCTTGACAATGAATGGATGCGTATCAAATGCTGCAAGATTACCAAGATCATACGTTAAATCATCTTGTTTAGACACAATACTGCTATTCTTTCCTTCCGAGTACGCGGCAGGAGCGATTTCTGCTGCTTTGATCGCCATCTTATCTCTGACTATGGCCACCAAAATTCAATAATTCAATT
The DNA here is from genome assembly GCA_002081575.1 of Thraustotheca clavata. NCBI lineage: Eukaryota > Oomycota > Saprolegniomycetes > Saprolegniales > Achlyaceae > Thraustotheca > Thraustotheca clavata. Next base: position 9,067 of record JNBS01002051.1, on the reverse strand, counting down.
GATTGGTTAATACCATAGTCCGGATAAAATCATCCTATATCCGTATAGACTCTATTGATCTCTTATAATTTATACCCTATCTCTATAAATATAGACTTTACTGAATAAACCTTTAATAGTATATAACCTGTAAGAAAGCTTAGTAGATGTATAATATGAGAGAGAATTGGAAAATGATACTCAAGTGATGGATGAAAAGTGGCTTCTACTTGTAAAAGATCGTGATTGATGGATGCTACATGCGTGATGGATGTGGACTTATGTGAGGACAGGGATTTGCTGGGTAACAAAGGAAGAAAACTTGGACATTTTGCAGTATCTTACCATTTAAAGCGGAAAAAAGATGTGGAAGACAATTGTACGATGCTTGTACGAAAGGAAAGAGCGATGGGACACTAAAGCAGCTGCAATCTACACGTCCAAACATGGACAAGAAGCACTTGGATTAAGTTGCGTTCGTTTAGTGCTTATTTTTGTACCGAGTGGAGATGAGCCGCCATCGCAACATTCGCAACCGCGCGTATTCTTATGATGATGAAGGTATTTCTATCGTTCTTTTAATGATAATAACGTTGTTTAGAGTATGATGAAGACTATTATGATGATGAACCGTACTCTCCAGGCTCTCGTACGTCTTTTTTGACTAGTTAAGACTCATTTTTAACCACAGAAGCACATATTTACCGTCGAGATCCACCAACAAGAACACCATCGGTGTTTTCTTTCATGGAAAAGCCGAAAGAAGAACTAGCATTTGATGATTCTGGTAGTCTATCAAGTTTTCAATTGCTTTTATGTGTGTAGAATTGGTAAATCCTATTGTGGAGCAAATTAAACGCACGTTGGATGTCGGACATATTCCTCATGAGACTCTTGTGGAGAAAATTCGATTGAATAATTATGATATGGACAAGACTGTCATTGGTCTCATGGAATTAAAGAAGCAAACAACTTCTTTAACTGCAGGTTTGTCCTCTAAATGATGTAAAAAATGATACATTGATGATTTAGTTGCTAATTTACCAAAGAAAATCGTCATTCCTCGGCTTGAAACTTTGGTGCTTGATGAACCAAAAGCAGCTAAAGCCCCTGCACCAGGTAGATAATGATAATGGCAATAAATTTATTGGATTCTGGTATAGCACCTCGTAAAATTGTGGAAGCTCAACCTGTGGGAGCACCTCAAAGTGCTGCTGGTTATCAATTAACTCCTTTGGAACGTGCTGCATTTGAAAAAGCTGAAAAAGCTAGCCAAGACAAGTGTTTAAATGCAATGGCTGCTGATACAGATGCCAAACAAAAGATTAGCATGGTTGTCATCGGACATGTAGATGCTGGAAAGAGTACAATCACAGGACACCTTCTTTTCAGTCTTGGGTATGTATTTCTTTATATATCGGAGAGAACTTAATATTAATGTAGATATGTGAGCAAACAAGTCATGCACAAGTATGAAAAACAATCGCGTGAAGCTGGCAAGTCTTCTTTTGCATTTGCTTGGGTCATGGATGCTGATGAAGAAGAGGTGCTTTTGAAAGATAAAGCAGATTGCTAATGTTGGATATAGCGTCTTCGTGGTGTCACAATGGATGTTGGAACTACGTACTTTCAAACTACGACAAAACACGTAACACTTTTGGATGCTCCAGGACACCGTGATTTCATTCCTAAAATGATTGCTGGCGCTTCCCAAGCTGACGTCGCTGTCTTGGTTGTTCCAGCATCAACTGGTGAATTTGAAGGAGCTTTCATGAAAGATGGACAAACCAAAGAACATACTCTTCTTGTGCGAAGCCTTGGAGTGACACAAATGATTGTGGCTGTCAATAAAATGGATTCTGTATTATACCTCTGTACGATTTGGTACTGATCTTTGAGCGTAGGTGAATTGGTCCAAGGATCGATTTGATTTTATTGTCGAAACACTCTCTGGGTTTTTGCAACAATCGGGTTTTAAGCTTGAACAACTTCGGTATTTATTGATACATTTACTCCTAAACTCATAGCTGTAGGTTTGTACCAGTAAGTGGTTTAACTGGCGGCAACTTATTGACAAAATTACCACCTACTGATTGCCCATGGTACACTGGGCCAACTCTTGTTGGTGCTATCGGTATATCTAAATTGTATTATTCCAAGAGTCTTAAACAGTGTAGATGGCTTTTATCCACCCCAAAGACCAATTACAAAGCCATTTCGCATGGGAATTTCTGATATCTCCAAATCGATGAGTCTTGGACAAACAGTGTCAGGACGTATCTACACTGGTGCAGTGTCTACTGGTGATATGGTAGATAATCTACTATGTCTCCATAATGATGTTGAAAATAGCTTCTTCTTATGCCTGGAGGTTTGCGTCTTTCAGTCAAAGGTATTCTATCCATTCAAACCCATAAGTTTAAACCAATGTAGGCATGGAACAAAATGGTGGCTCTATTACAATGGCTTCAGCAGGTGACAATGTCGACTTGGGCATTACTGGAATTGACCCAAGTGCTTTGAGGTATTGTTTTGTGTTTCTACGATATTTAATACTGATGTAGCGTTGGCAATATTTTGTGCTCGATTGTAGCTCCTATTAAGGTAAGGTTGAAAATGGGAATTTTTCTAATAGTAAAATAGTTGGTGCGTAGATTTGAAGCTCAAATCATGACAATGCCAGCAGTTGAAGTGCCTTTGGTTAAAGGTGCTTACATGACCTTCCATATTCATAGTATTGACGAACCTGTCAACATCACCCGTCTCGTGAGCATTTTGAAGAAATCTGGTGAAGTAGAAAAGAAAAAGCCTCGCTGTATCACTCGAAATTGCTCTGCAGTGGTTCAAATCACTTGCCAACGTCCAATTTGCCTCGAACTCTTTGCTGATTTCCGTCAACTTGGTCGATTTACCTTGAGAGATCGAGGAAGCACGTTAGCTGCTGGAATTGTCACCGACATCCTTGCATAGTGAGCAATTCCATCGTTATTAAAGCTCCAATTGATCAATATATGACGAAAGGCTCCAGAGAGCAAATTCATCTATGTTTTTGCATTGCTCTCAACACTCGGTAGTCATGGTTGCCTACAAGGAAATTGATCACTTGTATGATGGTAAGATAACAAAACAATTGAAATTTCTGGCTTGTCTAATGTGGTAATTGAAAAGATAAGAATGCCAACGTAATAAATTCTACATGATTCCTACCAGCCTTGAGCTACAATCAATTATTCTTCGTCTTCTTCACTTGCAGCATCATCGTGTGTACTTTCAGTCTCATCTCCTTCTGAATCGGATTCTTCTACTGTTGGTTTAATGGATGTACCATCGATATTTCGGTGTTTAAGAACACCAGTCGTATAAGCATCCATCACATTGTTTTCACGAGCAAGTCTTTCTCCACCATAAATCAATTTTTCAAGCAACTTTTTCATTTTGGGTACATGAGAAGCTGCAGTGGAGTCCAAAGTTGATTTTCCATGAGCACAAAGAATCTGTAGTTTACGAGTCCCTCCTTGGACTTCAAGCATAATCTTTAAAATACGTTGACTATGTTGTCGAAAATGCATTTCAAAGAATGGCATGGCACGTAAAAGATTTTCAATAAATCCACTTGCATGCTTTAAAACAGTAGTAATAATCTAAATAGTTATAAGTGTCTACTAAAAAGTTAGAGATATACCGTGCCACTTTGAAAGCTTTTGGTTAATCCAACAAGAAATTTAAAAAGAAGTGCTGCTTGAGTAAGATAATGCAAAAGTACTTGGACAGAATTGGCATCAGGTGAAAAGTCTAAACGCGATGTTACGTGTACAAGTGTTTCACAACAAGCACGCAAATGAATTCCAACAGTCTTTTTACCTAAATAATATTTTAGTCAAAATTATCATTCAGTACTTACTCAATGTAGGATAATTTTCTGATGTTTGATGTGATTGTTCAAGTAGATTTGCAAACCCATTGACAGCAATTTCTTGAATAGCATCCAAAGGTTGTCCAGAGTTATTGAGATAGGCACTTATAGTAATAAATACATCGGAAGGTTTGTAATTCTTGCTGTTGGCCCACCAATTCTTCACAAGCATATCATGGGCAAGTTTACCAAGTCTGTAATCCCCTTCTTTGTCGAGTTGTGTTTTTGAGAATAAAATGCCTTGTTGAGAAGTACTATGTCTTTTTAATTGCTCCAAAGCATTAAGAGTTTTTATAAAGTGAAGTGCAAGTTCAAGATCGTCAACGACACCAGGTTTTTTTTGCATTTCAAACAAAGTATTTTGAACTTCTTGGATAATCTACAAAATCGTTAACGAGGCGAGAAGAAATGTCTTACGTTGAATTGTGATAAAGAAGTCTGAAGTGGTTTTAGCAAAACTAAATCTTGGAGAGCTTGGCATTGCAATCCGATATCTCTTTGTTGCCGAAACAAATCCGAGTTTGCCAAAATCACAATCGATTCAAGGTAAATTACAATGGCATCATGAAAAGCTTCACTGTTGGCTTCCAAGTCAAAAGATCCGAGTGCCCATCGGGCATTTACTTTGACAGCAGAAAGTTTAGGTTGTAAATGCTTTTTAAAGAGCTCCATTCCTCGTTCAAAAGCAATCACTTCATGTTTCAGTTCGGGGCGATACCGATTGACTGTAGCTCCAGCAGCAAAAAAGCTTGGAGACGTCTGAGTTTTGGCCAGAGATAAACGCAAAAAGTCTCGAAAGTGAACAAAAAGAAAGCGCAAAGACTGTGGATCCACACTTGCTTCTTCGTCTGGAATAATACTCATAACAATTGGATGCACTGGTGCAAGTGTTCGCTGCACAGCTTTTAACTTGGAAACTATTGGAGCTGCACCAACTTTTCCTTTACCCTTTTTGCTGGGTTTCTTAGGATCTGTGCCAGTAGTTTTGTCAGAGACAGCAGACTCTGCCCCTGGCGGTACCCAAGACGAATGAATAAGGCTCGAAATGGCTTCATTGAGCAGTGCCTCAAATTCCACTGCATTTTCCAATCGAGACATTACTTTAGACCGTAGGCTCACATCGCATGAAAAACAATTTACTAGTTCACGACACCAGTTTGTTGCATACCACAGACATAACAAAATGGCTTCTTGAACAGAATTCTTCATGTCTTTTAACTCGGACAAAATGGACTTCCTACAAGATATCGATAGTAATTTGCCTGAAAGAATATTGCCTCATACTCCAAAAGCATAATCGGGCATACAAGTACAGTTCCAATGCTTTCAAGACCATCGAGTCGTTTAGAACAGGATACAACCAAATGAAGCAAATTGCAGAGGTACTCAAGATGCTCCTTATCAGATACATTGGGCGAAGCAATAACATTCATCAAATCGAGATAGACTAAAGACTAAACACGCATAAGATATTTAGAGCAATATAATAATACCTGGCTATTGAGTATAGCCCACAGATCAGTCCGAAATGCACCTCCCATGACAGCAATTTTGTATTCTCCATTTTGATGACTTTGATAGTTAAAGTTGGGCAGAAATTCACTTGCAAGAATGTCAGAATAACAATCTGATATGATTTGAATCGCAGTAGTGTTTTGTGGGATTCGAACAACCAAATGATTCAGCTCAGCATACATAAATGCAAGGCACTTGGGCATTTTTCGACAAGCATCTTTAAGAGCTTCGATACTGTCTTTAACTTTTCGCACAAATGCATGTTGGGGAGAACCAAAGTCATCCAAACATTCAGTTGATTCAATGGTGTTCATATCCATCGAGTTTTTAATTTCTTCTTCGATCAAGCATATGCATCCGATCATCCCAAGCTTTCGATAGTGGTTGTCTTGGTGGTAAAGTTGCTTTCGAATAGTAATTGCCAAGTCAGCGTCACTTGTACCACCAACTTGAATTAAAAGTTGATAAACTTGACGGCATTGTTCGACAGTGAACTTATCCACAAAATCCAAAAGTTGTTTTAGCGATGGGAGATACGATATAAGACTTGTAGGGGAGTCTGTGATAATATAATGCAACGTCTCCAAACCAGCATCTACTGTCTTTGGCGAGGAAGAGACACAATGACCAAGGATATCAGCTATGATCTACAAATATTTAAGTGCAATTTTTGATAAGAAAAATATTACATCAGAGGTGTAAATAGAAGCTGATCGAGACTGCTGTGATGCCTCCATAAAAAGTGTACGAAACAGAAGTATTCCCATTTCTCTCGAATATATATCTGTTGCAGTGTAAAATGTACCAATGAGTTGCAAAAGACTCTTTATCGATGGCTCCAAACTAACAAAATGGTTTGTGATGCTGGACTTGAATAATTCCTTGGTGAAAAGCCCACTTGCTACTTTCTTTTTAAAGATAGCTTCAATCTTTGGTTTAAGATGAACAAGGGAATAGAGTCCCAAAAGCCCCCAAATGTCCAAAATGCAATGGTTGCCATGAGCTCTAATGCATTGAATCATCTTCAGAAACGCATTCATAACATCAGCCCGAAATGTTAAGCCTTGTACAAATTGTTGGCAAAGCAATGCTTCTTCGTTTGAATTTGGCAAAGACAAAATACATTCACTCAATTTTTCTCGCATTTGGCTCAAGATTATTACCATATTATCTGTCGATGCTGCTTGCAAGAGAAAGCGAACAAGAGGTGGTAAATCTTCCACAGGCGAAGAAGATAAACGATTTAAAATGCTTGTCACGACATCTTCGAGTAAATATGCAGGAATGTTAAAGTTGCTAAGTGCTTCAACGGCTGCCACAACGAGTGTTGATTCAGTTCCAATAAATTCCAACAAAGTGTCAATGACCGTCTATTTCATATATAAATAAGACATAAATATGCAAATTTTACATTATAGTTTTCATCAGGCACAAGTTCAGGAAGCACATGAATGATATCTTTCTGGAGCGCAAGAGGATATGTCGGTAGCGTGCTAACAAGCTTTTGTACGAGTTCTATTGGTTCTTTAATAAACTCAATCCATCGAATATGCCTTAGTATCAAACTGCATACAGCAGCTGACATAATAGATGAATCCAATTGATGAGCATGTTCGGTCATAATTTCAAGCATTAAGTCGATAAGAGATGTTTGCAGCGTGTCAATACGTAATAGAATACGTATAAAGCTGTCACTGTCATCACAAACAGTGAGCATCTTTTGAAGAACTTCAGGGATGCCCATAAGTTCTTCAAGATCACGTAAAGCAGCTTCAATTGGTATAGCTTTTACAGCTCTTTCAACTGTGAGGTTTGCTTCTTCAGTAGATATAGCTCCTTCAAACATAGACATACTCTCATTGCCACGTACAGATCCATATTCTTTTTCTTTCCAAAAGAGTTCCCATGTCCCGCGCATCCCTCCGTCTTTCATTCTCCCGCGCTAATTTTGAAATACTTTGAATAGTCTTATATCTTGATTAAATAGTATGAGTAACACTATTTATAGGTGATGAATTTGCGAAAAGAATCTTGTCATTTTAGATTTTGCAAAATGAAAGTCAAGTCGTTATACGAGGGTACAGACGCCAAAAGGCGAAAAAGGAGTATTAAAGGATGTTTTGAGGTCGAATTGTTACCGCTTATGCTCCGACAGCCAGCAAAAGAGGCAACAGAATGCATTCGGTATATCCTGACTGCATTCTAGAATTGCACTAGCCAAGGTCATGTCAAAGTGAAAGACCAGTCAGGGTACAGTATATTTTAGAAATTCATACTGGTTGAATTTTGCAGTATATTGAAGCTCGTAATCTCTGCCAGTTGTCGATATAGATAAACTGACAGCTACTGATTGATAACACCGTGAAATAAAATGAAATGATGGTATGTATTAATTGTCTTATGCATTATTGTTTTACTTTCTTCTGTTGATTTGACGACTCGGTAGCTTCCCAGCTGCCAGCCAAAAACAAAGAGAAGCAACCTTATCACCCTTTAAGCAGCGCTTCTTTGATTGGTGACAGTAAGGCCTGCGGGTGAAAACATTAATGGAGCTGAGGTCGCCGGGACGCAACGAACCTTCTTAGCCAATCTCGATATCTTAGGTAGCTCCATTGATTGCGATTTCCACCACTGATGTGGATTATTACATTCGCAGTTTGTACACAAAACTGTTTGCAAAATTTCAATCTTTTACACAATACGGTGTTTTACAACATCATCACTAATGCCTTGATTATCAGGAATCTCCAGAGATGATGCTCCCGCAAAGATTGAGCACGTTTCAAAAAGCTTTTCCAATCATTGGTACTGTCATTCTGTTCTTTTGATAATTCAATTGGTAACAATTTTGAACTTTTGGTTGTCGTATTGTTTGTGTTTTGTTTGCTTTCAATCTCAAACACTTTATGGGCAATAAGATCCCAAATTGTCTTACTTCTGATGTCCATTTCTTTCATTCGAACAAATGACAATACTGCAGTTCTCGGGTCCAATACTTCAGCCATGAGCATTAAAGGTGAAATTTCTTTCAAGTCATCTTCACCAAGACCCCATCGTTTTATAAAATCATTCAAAATAATATGTATAAGCAGGCAAAAGTCGCATAGATGCATCAATTGTATTAGTCAAGGTCACGTACTTTAAGGCGAATAATAATTTTTCCAGACTTGAAATTCTTTAATATGTCCTCACTAACAAATGAAATAATTTGCCAATCCACAGAAGTTAGGTGTAGAGATCCATTTAAACTCAGTTGACCATTTATTTCCATGAAAACTAATGCATCCTTTAGGTAAAGCAATCATTCAAACCCTTTGTATGTAGACCACCAGCGAGTAGGCACATCCTGCAATACTGTTTTGTATTATATGCTTTTGTATTCACAAGCTCGTCTCAACGCATTAACAGTTGAAAATGATTAATTAAACTTCGTTGCATATCGACGGCATGTTGCCACAATTTTCATAATCTCAGGTAAATTGAGCAGTGTTTCACTAGTAAGTTCCAGCAAGTGATTAGAGCATCCAACCAATGCAAATAGCAGGCCATGTAGTATACAAGAAAGACAATCTTGGGCTTCTTCAGAGTTTTTTGGTTTATCCTGCATACCCAAGGGCCGCAGTACAACCTCGAAACTTGCATCATACATGTTTAACTCCT
>JNBS01002049.1:0-11992 GCA_002081575.1 Thraustotheca clavata | reverse complement strand
TGGCTACATGCAGCTCCTGTGAGCATTGCTAGGCTCACAAGCTGTATGACATCCCATCACAACAGCTAGATGTGATGAGATGTCTCTAGTAGCCACGATTGCCATCATCACGTGTTGACATCGGTCATTTGAGACCGATTGCAACGCTTGATGCTGCCAATTGTGGCTGCATACAGCTTCTGTGAACCATACTAGACTCACTAGCTCTAGTACTCCCATCACAACAGCTTGTAGTGATGGGATGTACTACAATATCTCTCTTCTACTGCAGAAACCCTGAGTAAAGATAGCTAATTTCTGTGTATGGGGTGTGGAAATGATTGAATATATTATGTGAATGAATTGGGAATAGTTTGTGTAGTGTACTGGAGTAGAGTAGATCAAACATTTAATCGTATTAAGGATATTATGGAGTGACTTGCTGTAAGATGAGATGTATAAGTCCAGATTTTCTTTAACATCGATAGCTAGCTCACAGCTATCTTACATCAACGATTAAGATATTTAATTCTATTTCCTATATGCAGGACTATTTGCAGTGTTGATATGAGAATTCATGAATTTCCATCATTGACAACATATGATTGGGATGTCTTTTCATTAAGAGGATGTTTCTAGTAGCCACGATTGGCTACATGCGGCTACTTTTTGCTTTAGAAGGCTATCTAGCTACACTTGACGGCATGAAATATCTTGAATTAGAGCGAAGTATTATATTTGAACTCTATTCAACCCTGTAATGTCTATTGTGAAGTTTTGTTTCTGATACGTATTGGTACATAATCGATTTCTTATAGGAATGTGAATTGTAGTTAAGACGAATGGAAAAGGATCAATCAGGTATTATGATGTTGTTGGGGGGCGACCTGTGGTAAAAAATCCAAATTTATCTTGGACAACTATGATATGGCAAAGTCATCTTACGCTAAATGTTAAAGAGATCCTATATATTTCAATCTCATTGACGTGGGCTATATGTACAGTAGATATGTATGATGATTCATGAGTTCCCATTATTGTCATGCTATAGTATGCTAGCCATGAACAATTCAAAATGTGCTTGTTACAACAATACGAGATCTCGTATTGATTATGTAGTAAAGCAAGTCAACGAGGTAAATGCAACACAATCAAACGAAAAAGTTCACGTCATCAGAGCAAGTGGTGCATCCCGTACTGTAGCGTACGATTGCGCAAGGCGTTGATACTGTTATAAGTCAAACAATGTTTTGTATTTGAGTCTTTCTGTTGCATGCTGCTATTGGTGGCTCGAAATTTTGATCACTTTGATTGGCTATTCGATTTTTTATTGTAATGAGGATCTTTGCTTGGATGTTGTTAACATAGAGTAGGCTAAGCATCAATAGTAAAATCATATAGTTTAATCGTTAAAAATCCTGCTTGTGTTTACCAGAGTAGATATTCGATTTGAATAATGTTTGGTTCTTGGCTAGAAAGATCGTTGGATCTTGTCATTCGAAAAAGTTCGTCTTCATACACACCATAATGTCTACCTTCGAATCGCTCGTAAAGCCATCGACTGATAATGCGTCGTGGATACAAGTTCATGCCAAATCTTTGAAAGAAATTGTGACTGTGGATATGCTTCCAACACGAGTATCGTCACGTATGTCAGACGAATCCTCCTTTAAAGCAGGCTATCAAGATGTATGTGTGGTTTTCGCCTAAACATTTGCTCATAGTAGCTAGGTTCTCAAGTTTGATGTGACAGGTGAAGCTAGTTTAGAGCAACTTCGGCGAGCTGATGTGCTTAAGATGACTCAACAAGCAGCAATGGATGTACCTTCACCTAAAGCTATGAAAGAAACCAAAGAAAATACTCCAATGGTTCATCATGCAATGTCAGCTGGAGGATTTGCGCACTCAGATGCTCAAGTAAGCCTGCAATATCATCGATATTCAATTCAAAAACTAGTGTGTTCATATGCGTGATTTAAGAAAACTTGACTATGCGTTTGTTGAGTCTTATGAACCATCAATTGCAGTAAGAAAACAAGCCATTTTGATCAATGCTGGTATGATCTCCATTGCAAAAACTATAATGTTTGATATATATTAGATCCTATTCGATCAGTAATAATGAGGGATTGTTGTTTAATGTTTGTTCCTGATCCACAACATACTCTTGTGGATTTACTAAAGCATCGATTCAAAGAACTCATGAACGATGAAGACAGTGAAATGCCATTTGAATTTCGGTGATAATTTACTTGTATATTCCTCACAAACCCATAGAGCCTTAGAAGCTATTTTATCGACAGTTTGCAAGTATATTGCACAAATATCAATAGTAGTTAATGATAGTTTAGATTTCTTGCAGATGATTTTGCAAAAATATCTCCAATTATTAAAGCCTCGTTGGAGCGATTAGCAAGTGCACAAATGTCTTCTGGAGAACTAGAAACACTTCGTACACTAAAGAATGCCATGAATGAATATGAATCTCAGGTACATTTCATAATATTAGATAAATTCATCTAATGTAAGGTTAATGGTCTTCGACGAGTTCTCATGGAAGTTTTGGATAATGAAGTTGACATGCATTTAATGTATTTAACAAAGGTAATATTGTATTTGTTGAAATACATGAATTTGATAGTAGCTTTTCACAAATCCAGTGATGTTAAATGAACTTTGGACTTTTGATGCTGAAGAAGCTGAATCTTTACTTGAAGTCTACCTACAAGTACACCACAGCATGAAATAATTCAATTATTGTTGTATGTAGGATATCCACTCAACAAAAACCAAAGTAGCACTTATCTTGCATCGAATTCAAAATACAGAAAGCATTGTCATGCTTAAAATGGATGCAGTACGAAATTATTTGCTCACAGCCGACATGATTTTTACTTTGATTATGGTTTGTATGACATTTGGCATGTTTATCACTGCAGCTTTTGGTATGAATTTGACATCAGGCTTGGAAACTGCACATGGAGCATTCCTTACTGTTGTATTATCTACAATTGTGTTTGCAATTGTATCTGTAATTGCTGGAATTGCTTTCTTCCGTAGCCGTGGGGTAATAATCTGATACATTAACATATAATTATACAAAATTAAAGTTCTTCTTCCTCGTCCTCTTCTTCATATTCATCAACGTCAACCATATCTTCGTCATCCATATCTTCAAGATCACTTTCCCTCGCTCCACGGGGAACTTGAATACTATTTCAAGCATAAAATACAACCAAAAATGTTATAATTTACCGAGCAACAAGATTTTGAATTTGATTTTGTTGTCGCCATACAATTAATTGATAATGATCACGTTCTGATTCAGCTTTGGCAGCTCGTTTTTCAGCTTCTTCACGTGCAGATATTTCCACTACAATAATAAATTAAGTATCATATCAATCAAATCTCATTCAACGCTCAAGTAAAAAGCGCAATTTATCCATGGCACTCATCTCCACGTCAAACCACGTTGAAGGAAGAAACCTAAGCAACCATGGGGCTGCATTGGCTTGGATTAACTTACCCAAAAATTCGAATCCATAATGCCGATGGAAGTAAATCTTGTGACATATAAAGGATAGCAGTAGCACGTCGAAAATTGCGTGGATACATCGCATGAAGCTTTAGAGACCAAGCTACAATATCCATTAAGATATTTATTCGAGTATAATATCATGCACCTTGTGGAGGAAAATAGCATTTCATCTCAACGTTGTTATCGGGTACATTATTACCACGAAGAGGAGCAAATTGTACATTTGTCAAAACAATTTGTGAGTATGTACCATCTTCTCTGCATCGTATTTTCATCAATTTATTCCCAAATGGGCCCTAACATCCACCATAAGCAAGATCACATACCGAAAATCAACTAACAATTGCAATTCCCATGGGTTTTAACAATGAATGAACTGTAGCAATCATATTCTCTGGAGCTCCACCACCAACATAGATTCTACTCAATGCATGATAAATAGTCATTGTCAAACAATCCTTACCGATCATATTTGATGTTCTTATCAACCTCCATCGTAAACACATTACCCAGTTGTACATTACACACTCCAAAATCATCATATTCATCTTCAGGATCATCTTCTTCTAGAGCAATCAATGCATTGTTAGCATCACTTGTTGTTTCTTGATTCATATCAGCATTTTCATCATTTGCAATCATTCGGCTCGTTCGATAAGCAGCTACTGATCGTTCACATACTGCCACAACTTCTGGATCAATCTCCAATCCATGGTTAATCGCATCCTACCCATTCTACATCATTCTATTCATGTAATTCGCCTCTACTTTGCCCGTAATTGTGCCCACCAAGCACGAGAAATACCCACTGCCCGATCCAATGTTCAAGAACGATAATCCACGATAAAGACTGAATGCTTCGAGTGCTTGGGCATAGATATGAGGAGCACTACATCTTTGTAGCTTCTTTCTAGCTGAATAAATGTACCTCAAGTGCACAGACGCTGCTCGAATCGGTTGATCACTGTACACACGATCTTGGGCTTCGATCGGTACAAATAAACCACGATCCACGGCTTTAAATGCTTCCAACACGCTCTCTGTCTTGATTACTCCATGGCCTACACACTCTTAGCTTGATACAAAGAGAGAAAGCAACGCTCTAGTGATCGTGCGAGTTCGTCGTTCGTTGAGCCTGATGCTCTCCACGCCATCTTCTGCGAATGTACCCAACGTATCTTTAATCCTACGAACTTCGCGACAAGATCCGATGCTAAAGAACACATCTACCATCAATTATGGCTCGATGCAGGCACGTAGTCAGAAAGAATAAGGATCATATTGGTATGTATAGAGTAATTGGATTGCTCAGCAGATCAATACACCAACAAAAACACTAATTGAACAAGATTTTTGTTCGAGCCATGAACAATGCATTGAAATGGATGAAGGAGACAAGAAATTGGTTTGAAATGAAAAAGAGATGAATAGGAAGATATAAATTGAATAGGTTGTCAAGTTTGATGTGCTTGGAAATATGGTGTTTACTGAAATGTCGAGAGAAGATGTGATGAAACTTGTTCAAGAACATGTTGGAAGCAAACGATTCCCAAAGGTAGCGATTGAAGATGTTGTAGAAAAGATCAAGAGAGAGTATTTGTAGGATGATATTAGTGATTTGATTTATGAACATGCAAAAATTACACCAAGAAATATACGTAAAAGATCAAGCTTTTGTGCTACACCTACTGCGATGAGTGATATACAAGTATGAATATGATAAAAGAAATTGGAATTGAAATGATTATAGCTATTGCATATGAGAGATTTGAGAAAACTTGATCATACTTTTTCAGCTACGAATGAGCCATCGATTACAATACGAAAACAAGTCATTCTTGTCAATGCAGGTTATATAAATGGATGATTTAATGTGGATGACGATGTATTAGATCCTCTTCGTGGTGTTATCATGAGAAATTGTTGCCTTTTGTTTGTTCCGAATGGAGCAGATACACTGATTCAACTATTAAGAAACAAAATGACACAATCCAAGACAGAAGAAGGACATATTCACTTTGAATTTCGGTATCTATATCATTGAGAATGGTTCTGATTATATTATAGTGCTCTAGAAGCTATATTTTATTCGCTTTGCAAGTAAACATGAGCTTGAAATATGAAGTTAACATTAGCTAGAATGCTTAGTTCCGATTGTGAACGACTTGTTTCGATTGTATCTGAAGCTTTAGGACGATTAGCAAGTGCTCAATTATCATCAGGAGAACTAGAAGTACTTCATATTTTGAAGAATAAAGTTGCAGAATTTGAATCTCAAATCACGGGATTACGAAGAGTTCTCATGGAACTTCTTGAGAATGAACAAGACATGAAATTATTGTATTTAACCTATGTATGTAAGCTCATATATAGTGTACTAAAGAATCATTGAATAGCTGCATGAAAAACCCACAATGGTTAAAGAATTATTTGCCTTTGATTCGGAAGAGGCTGAAGCATTATTAGAAGCATATCTTCAGGTATAAAAACAATTGTATAAAAGTTTTTTACTTGAAAACAGGATATACACTCTATGAGAGCCAAAATTGGACTGATCCATCGTCGAATGATCAATACAGAAAATGTTGTCATGCTTAAAATGGATGCTGTACGCAATTCTTTACTATCGATTGATACAATGTTTGGCTTGATTATGCTTTGTTTGAACTTTGCCATGTTTACAGCAAGTGCGTTTGGTATGAACCTTCTTTCTGGCTACGAGACAACACCATATTTGTTTTGGGTTGTATTTGGTTCGTCAGTCGGATTGTCGATGCTACTTATTGTACTTGGCATTCGCTTTTTTAAACGGCAAGGAATTGCTCTTGTTTGATTAAAGCTAATAGATCAAAATATGAATGTTTAGTCGATGGATGGAACAATTCGTTGAATATTCTCCTTGACAAGTACTTGTAGCAATGGACTACTATATGGCTCTACTAGAACGAGTCGTTCACATGTTCTTTCCATCGTAAATGTTGGCCATGTACAATAGCAAACTACTAAATACATTTATAAGAAGTGGTGATCATACTAAAGAGATTTACGTAGTTGTCCAAGCTTTGATTGAACTTCTGGGCTTGCAGGTGAAGTCAAAAGACAAAGTAAGCCCAGTGTTTGAGATAGTATAGTGTCATCCAAGTGGCAAACAATCATCTATTTTGCAAATTTGGATACATTTGATTTTTCATTTACCTCTGGAGTCATCTATGAACAATGAGGAATGATTATACAATCCAGTATACCTCAAGTAGCATATTCATCGCTAGTCGCTGCATCTAGAATTGTTTTAGAGAGAATGCTTCCTTGTAAGGATACTTACTCGTTTAGATTTGTTGCGTAGCTGCCGCGCAATTGCATTAACACTAGGAGAATTAGCAAGATCCATGTTTCCAAGCCATTTCATTGCATGTTCACGGATAAAGCTATAGTCAAATTATCAAGATCAAAGACGTAAAGTACAGTTACCTTGTTACTTCTGTGTCTATCCAAGTGATAAGCATATCACGTTTTACACTTTCTTTCATGTTTGCATTCGATATCACTTTAAACACACATGAAATCCACATAAACAATGGAAATTTCGTCACTACGTTCAAGTAATTGGAGTCTCGTGCTCTTTATCAGCTGCAATACATCAACCACTTGCATAAACCATCCAATTTCATCAATTTCCAGTGGAAAAACTTCAAAGAACACTTGCATAGCTGCAATTATCTCTAACAAGCCATCATGAATATCCTTTTCTCCCCATTTCAAAACTACTCATTTGATTCTTGGCATTCAAAACAGCCACACGAGTCAACTCTTCCATTGCTGCTCGTATCAAAGCATTACGCTTCCCGCTATCGATAGTTTCCATAAACTATTCGCACATTAGCTGTCAAATCTCATTTGTATCACTTACTTGGGCCAATTTCGCTGGAAACTCGGCAACTTCGGGCTTCTGTAGCACAAAGGATACCATAGGACGAAACACAGCATGAATAAACACAGAGAAATCTTCCATTATCAAGGTTTCCATCGGTATCTTGTCATTAAGTACTCGTTCCATAGTATGGAAATGATGATATGATCCAAGGGACACAGTCAAGAGCCGTCATAAAATAGTTTTCGTATATTTATTTTGATAAATGTATACAAAATAAAAATGTCGAAAAAAATACGCGGGAACAACTTGTCATGATATATCATTTTCGTATTTGCATCGTGAGAAAACAATGGGGAAAAAAGTGTTCAATCCAATATCTCCTCATTTCTGGAGCCATGAAGAACACGCTCGATTCTTGGAAGCTTTGGAGAAATGTGGACATTGTTCACCTACAAGTGCTGTGTGGAGTATGATCGCAGATCATGTTGGAAGTCGAAATTATAAAGATGTTCAATTACATGCTAATCGATACTTTTTACAATTGCAAATGATCAATACACAAAAAAGAAAAGAAATGCAAACCATGCAAGCTGTTGATAGTAAATGGACTCAAAGTGAGGATGCATTGTTTGAAGAATTATTAGCTACGTATGCTGGATCGGCATATTATCCTTGGGATGTTATTGCTGCAAGATTTGCTAATAAAAGTGCCAAAGCTGTTCGAGAAAGGTATCAGAAGCTTATTTATGACATTGGACATATTGAAAATGGACATCATATTACAATGCATTTAAGATCTGTTAGTAGAAAACCAAACTTTGGTATTGAAATTATGAAAATTATTGTACTTTAATGCTTGTAGATGATAGTTTGGACAATGATCCACGGTATACGATGTATGATTGCAGCACTACACTTACTCTAGATGAAGAAGATCTTCTTATGGGTGCGTTGGAAGAAACAAAAATTCCTAACATGATGAACGAAAGCAACATTGCAATTGTTGCTTCAGCGATTGCTGCTATCACAAATCATGCCAACAAAAATCTTCCTACAAGAGAACAGTCAAAATTCACAAAGGAAGAAGCAAAGTGTGCGATTACTAAAGCATTAATGAATGACAGCTTGAACACTGGCATTGTGCTTGAGTGCTTGCTCTCAACATTACGTTTCATTGATCTCGATGGCTGTAATCCTATCAAGATGACATTTGACACCAAACAATTTCATACTGATGATTTGCTTGATACTACGAAATCAAGTGAGAATGGCAATTTGGAATTTGCAGCAATTTGACAACCGCATGAGCAGAAATAAATTTTCAGTGAATTAACCATTTAAGCTATTCGTTAAATCAATTCGTGGTTGTATTCTTCATACAATTCATACAAGACTTGCTTGATATTTCGGGTAATAGTAGCATTAAACTTCACGAAACCTTGATGGAGATAATTCGATATGCATGTAATATTGTTTATTCTTTTCAACATGCAGGGATTTCTTTGTCATGTTCATTCCATTTGCATTGCTATACGCAACAATACGAAGAGGCATGTTATTCCAAAACTTTTCAAGAGGAACGTTTGGTACACTCGGGACATGTACTAGTTGCCACTGCTCAAAATCAATGTAATAGCTAAAAAATGAAAACGTATAAGTATCACGAGTGTTGAACTGATAATGGCCTTTGCTAGCTTTACGAGCAGCTCTCTCTTCTTCAGATTCACCAAATTTTTCTTGACCCAAACTAGGCGGAACTTGTCCCTCAGGTGTACATACAAATTCATCGACTGATGTATGCAATGGGAAGCATATATGAGCAAGTTCTTCGTCTGCTTTAGTTCTTGCGTCATTTGGATAAAGCTTTCCAAAGGAATAATGCAATCCAGCAACCAAAAGATTTAAGACTGAGAGAATAACACGGCACATAGCAGTTGTAATCAGTCCAAGATTAATTTTGCTGGGCACTGTTCCACCGATGTAAACTAAACCATTGGGTTCTTGTTTGAATTGTCCTTGCAATTGAATCCAAAAGAGACGACGTCGACCATCAAAGAGATGATGAAATCTCGGAGCTTTTGGATCTGTGTTAAGAAGAAAAAGAATTTTGCCACGGAAATAATTGTTCTCAAACTCGTAAGGCTCATCTGAGTTAGCTGACATGGGAAGCTTTTGCTCTCGCTCGGGATGCATGAGGTTAAAGATGTTGAGAGAAGGCGCTTGCCATGGCTGCTTTCCCATTTTAAAACAAGTGAATGACTCAATATCTCATTTTGGGACTTCATATGAATTCACATGATTTCAAACTATTGGCCAATCACATCACTTCGTTTTTGTATAAACCAAATCTCATATGATCCACAGCCTTGTACTTTCCGAATTCTCAAGTTGAGCTGCAAAGTGTGTAGTACAAACAAGGCAAGATAGTGGAAGAATAACAAAATGAGATCAACTAAGCAATCGATCAAAAAATGCACAACTTTGACAATAGCATACCTAATCACTTAGTAATGTTCACCTAATGGACTTTGAAATATTTTTCCACATAGCCAATTTCAAGTCAATTCGCCATGCTGCTGGTCGATACAACATCTACTACAGTAAAATATTTGTTCACTTTGAACACTTGGCACATTTAGTCTATTGACATTACAACTTTAGACAACCCTGTTTCCAAAACGCTTTTGATATTTTACCAGTTTGTTGGCAATATCAAACCCCATGGCGAAAAAATTGGTCATGCCATGACATCCAGACTGTGCTTGTTTTTCAACTTGATCATGGTAACGCCGAACATCTCACGAATTCATCACGGTGAGCACGCATACTCAGTCTCTTACTTGAAACCCTGGTACACGCATGCCACCTACATCGCCCACAATAAATCAACTCATCGATTTGAATTGTACCCTTCAGCCATCTCCTCAGACTCTAAAAATTTTGGTTTCTGCTTGAATATTTATTATGTCATTTTTGATTTCAATCTGACATTTTTCTCGGAAAATAATCTGTGGAAAATGGTAGTTTTTGAAGGGAAATCCATTTTTTGATTGAATGAATGCTATGAATTAGAATTCTTTATACAAACCAAAGAAAACTAAAATTGAAGGGAAATTTTAATCGTATGAAAATATATTCTAAAATCTGATGAATTTCGTCAGAATCTGCCTTTTTCGTGGCATCCTTATTATTTTATCGCTGTGGTTTTCTTGTTAAATAATCTCTCGTTGGAGGCACGAATTAACTGCTGGAACAAAATTTAATGCGAATAGTACCACACTGCAGGCACATTGATCCAGAACAAGATATTAATTATGAAGGCTGATGTTTTTGTGCACACCAAGATGTGGTGCTTCTTTGTATTACGTTTTACAATTTGACATGAATCATGCCTGTGTAATTTTGATGATGCTGTTGTGGTTTTTGTGGTTATGGATAGCCCGCGTTGTCACTTTTGTGTTGATGATGTATTCGATCGCTATCAACAAGGGCAACCAACTCTAAAACTAGCCCTATGCTAAATCCACAGTCTATAATTTGGAATACATGTCAGTGGGAAATTTTAGGTTGTTTTTGATTTTAAGTTCAATAAAATTTAAAGAAGTATCAGTATCTTCAATCTCTAGCCTTGAACTGTGCAATTCTTAAGTTGAGCTGTAAAAGGTGTAGTATCTGAGCAAAACCCATCGCTTAATCGCAGTTGCCGTCAAATAATGCTTTGTCATTCTAAACATCATAAATTAAAAGGTAGTGAAAATATACAATTGAAGCTCAAATCATACATTGAGCAAGAATATGCCGTAGTGCTCAAATTTGTACACAAAGCAAGTTGTTTCGAGTCCTCTAATCTCGACCAATTCATTTTCAAGGAAACTAGCCATTAAAAGGTTTTTTGGGATTTTCAATAAAAACATCATCATCATGGTCTTGAAAAATTTCATTCATCCGCTGTGATGTTTGCTTTGTGGCAACTTTATAATACGCCATTCAATAAGTCAGGGCTAGCTAAACCAAAATAAGTTTTTAATACCTGAATAGATGCCAGATAAGCCACAACAGAAATTATTAAAAGAAACTATTATTTTCTGGACTACAATTCTTTTCCAGATTTTGGATTCCATTGTCTTTTTCAGTCGGAATTATTTCCTTTGGCATCCAGAACCACCCTAATGTTATGACAGCTATTTTGATAATAGTTTTCCTGTAAAATGTAACATGCAGGCAGTAAGCTATCATGACCAGAATTAATTAATGCAATCCTCACAATAAAAATAGGCTAGCCAGCCAAGAGCATTTACACTATCCATAATATTGCAACAGCTCTAAAGAAAAGCAACAATGAGCTGACGGTGACCTTCCAATTTCACAACCTTGTGTACCTCATTTGAATCTGGTAAGCAAGACCTAAACGCCACACACAAACATTAAAATGTAACATAAAATTTAATCCAGTACCAAAAAACATATTCTATTTGCAGAATTCTATTAATTGCATGCAGTAAAGAAACAGTAGTCTCAATCACAACATAGTCACAAATCATCCCTATATTCAATATTACAACATAAAAGTCAAAACACAAATCGGTCCTGCAGAAAAAACACTA
>JNBS01002048.1:0-14035 GCA_002081575.1 Thraustotheca clavata | reverse complement strand
ATTGATGCATGGAGCCCACTTTTACCACCAGACATGCAATCACGTGACTCAGAACACAATCCAGCCATCGATTATCGCTTCCCAGGTAATTACTTGCAAGTAATATCCATCCAACTCTATGCATAGAACCTCTACAGCGTGCTGCTGATGAAGATGTTGGCAATCGTGAAAATCGCTTTCGTCACAATAATGGCAAACTTTATGATGAAACTTCTGGCCCAGCAATTACATGTTTAACCAATGCTGAAATTGAACGTATTGTGGCGTATTGGAATGAAGTCCATGTACAAATATATTTTATCCTTTTGGCTCTATTAACATTTGTGTGTAGCTTGAAATTGTTGTGCTAATTGAAGGTATTGATGCATCATCATCAGCTACTATTCAAATGCGGCAATCATTTAAAGCGTCTGAAATCAAATTCAATCACCAATTTATCAATTGTGTTGATTATGACAATAATTCTGGTGCTGCTGTCATTGATTTCAATCGATTCCATCTCACGGTTCCAATTGAACCTGAAGCAATTGAAGTAATTGATATGCCAAAGGAAGACTAGCTTTACTTGCATCAACTACACAAGTATGTACTAAACATGATGAATGTTTTTTTCTTGATAGCATTTTTATCTCCCAAAGTACAAAAACACTCGTGGATACTTGAAATGAATTTATTTCTATTACAATGTGATATTTCTATCGCAGCACCTTTATTGCAGTAATATACTATCATCTATCTTGTTATCTAATCACTTATTTCTACTTGGAATTGTAATTAATTCAATGTGTATATCACAAATAGAGTTGACATCAAATTTACTGGATTAAATTTGATTTTAGACCTTCAAGTTATTACATGAACTTGGCCTTACTACGTCCTACAGATCAATAGGAATATTTTTCTTATTATGAATAGTGTCTTTGTGAAAATGAAAGAAATGTAAATCAAAATGTATTTAGAAGCAGTGTTTACAAGCAGTGTTCAAAATTCCATAAATATTGGGTGGTGTTTATAAACACCGATTGAGTATGGATGCTTCGATCATCCGTTGATATGCATGGAACACGATAACATTTATGCCGTCTTCTTGGCCTTTTTCACCACCTTCTTGACGACTTTTTTCACAACTTTTTTGGCAGCTACCTTTTTAGCAGCAACCTTCTTGGCAGGAGCCTTCTTCACAACCTTTTTAGCGACTGGCTTCTTCTTCAAAGCAGTCTTCTTAGAAGCAGTCTTCTTTACAGGAGATGCTTTCTTAGCCTTGGTAGCTTTGGTAGATTTAGTCGACTTAGTTGCCTTAGCAGCAGTCTTCTTGGCAGGAGCCTTCTTGACCACTTTCTTGGCAAGAGATTTCTTGACGACAACCTTGGTTTCCTTTTCAGCAGATTTCTTTGCTACGCTTTTCTTGGCAACAACAGGCTTCTTTTCCGAAGCAGCAAGTTTGTACGAGCCCTTGATTTGTACAAGCTTTTCATTGTCAACACCAGCCTTCAAAGCTTTGTTCAAAAGGTGGGTTTGGAAACTATCACCCTTCTTATTTTGCACAAACTTTGAAATCGCTTGACGAGACGATCCAGTACGTTCAGCAAGAGCAAGAATGGCTTCCTTGATACATTCGTAGTATGGAGTTGGGGCCTTGGTCACAGCAGTCTTCTTCTTCACAACCTTCTTCACAGCCTTCACAACAGGCTTGGCAACAACAACAGGCTTTGGATCCTTAGCAGCGCGTGGCTTCTTTTCCTTCAACTGAGGAGCGGCGTCGGTGGACATTGTGCAGGAGAAACCGAATACAAAAATGACACAATTTTTTTAAGTATTTGCGATCGTCTCACAAGGCGCGAGTCATGCATTATGATTGGACAAAATTTTATAACAAAATGATTGGCTATTTGTGATCTTTGAAAAGATATGATTCGCGGAATTCTAGTGTAAAATATAAAGGAATAGATTTGATTGGTTAGTTTGAAAAGCGTTTCTATCAAAATTTAAATTTTATTCTCAAAAAGCTAAATGATGATTGGTGGAAATTCCAACAGATATTTCAGTTTTAATTTTGACATGTCAAGAGCACATGAAGAAGATGAAGATGATGGAGATTCAAGTTAATAAGAAAGAAAGCAATGATAAACAAGTATATGGGATAGATAGGTAGATTACTTTTGTGTAGAGATTATGAGTAGTGGAGAGATAGAATTTGGATTGTTTAAGGGGGAAAGTTTAAAGGTTGGAGTGCTGGCTGAGAGTTGGGGTGAGGATAATCGATCGCAAATGTGTCGTATTGTGTCGTGTTTATTGTAATGCAACATGTGAGAGAGTATATGTATGAAGTGTAGTGTGCTTGATAAGATATGGATATGATAGATTGACTGATGGATTGTCGTACTCTATTGACTTGGTAATGCAATCTCCAGTACACTTCGTCGAGCCTCTGTTTTTGCAGTAAACTCATCAGAAGCAGCAGCATAACCTGAAATCGGTGCAGGTTGTTTCTATATCAACTTGCATTAAGTAGACGGTGAGAGAGAAAGGATAGTACCTCTGGAAGTTGCCACATGCGATGACGTAGCTTTTCTTTGTTATCCATGTCTTGTAAAGCTTCTTGGAGTAATTGAATATTTGATGGTGAAAATGAAGTACTAAATGCTCGATGGACAAAATCCATTGAAAGAGCCACAACAGGAATCAATACTGATGCAAACCAGTAAAAGTTGGAAGTCATTACAATTGGAAAAATGTCATACCATGCAGTGCTAATGTCTGGAGATGCTGATATGATAAATGCAGATATAAACCAGCAAAGAACACTTAATGTAAGCACAATTGCTTGAATGGGTTTCCATGAGCTTTGATGAAGTGCCAGCTATTAACATTTTAGCTAACGTTAGCTTATATGCAGTACCTTGTAGTTGACTACCAAAACAATTTGGGTGAAAACAAGAGCACCAGATTCCCACATGCCGTAAGGTTTACCAAGAGAATCACAACTTCGCATTGTTAATACTGCTACCATACAAATTACAAGGGATTCAAATACTGCTGAAAGAATCCATGACCAAATCATTCTATTCATTATGATCAAACATAATTAAAAATTCGTATAGTACCGACGACGAAATAACCCATTAACTATTCCCACTGAATACAAGCTTGGTACACTTTCACACATCCAAGAAGGTAAATCCTAGATGTTGTTAAATAAAAAAATGAGATAGGAAACCTTGTCCATTATAGCATAGAGTATAATGGGCAATGCAGTGTACAATGTATTGAAACAATCAACTGCAAATTCATTGTAAAACTTTTGGCCAGAAACACCACTCACTAAACAATACCAAAATTCTGACATGACCTGGACATTATAAGTATAATAGTTGTTTGAGAAATAGTACCAATATGATGTTTTTGTAAAAGACATAGCGAACAAGAAAAGTAGTTCGCTGGTAATTCAATCGACCATGAACAAAAAGCAGTCGAGCTAGAAATGAAAATTGCGAAATAGCATAATCACTCACATTTGCAGCTTGGAGTCCTTCATGACCACTAATTCCAACACCAACGTGAGCACATTGAATCATTGCTACATCGTTTGCTCCATCTCCAATTGCTAAAACTCGACCTGGACTTCCTTTAAGTTGACTCTATCCATTGCTTAAAATTTAAACCATAATCTATATCACACCTGAATTAATTCGACAACCTGAGCTTTTTGTATCGGAGATGTTCGACAAGCAAGAACAACTTCACATCGCCTGACAATTGAAGCAAAAGCTTCATGAGTAGCCCGATGGTTAACAATATGATACAATGAATCACCATCAACCACAAGTGAATATTTTGTACGAGATTGCATTTGTAGTTGGAGATCTCGAAGCTGGTTAAAGCACTCGGTTGGCGATGGAATATTGACCAAACTCATTTGAGCTGTGGTGTTTTTAAGTAAATTACACGCTCGAGCAACGTTAAGTGCAGTGTCAACGTGATCTCCAGTGAGCATCCAAATTTTAATACCTGCAAGTCGTAGCTTTTCAATGGAAGAGGGAACATTTTCTTGTAAACCATCTTCAATACCAGTGGCACCAACAATTTGTAGTTTATCTTCAATTTCATCCATAAGACGATCAATTTCATTGGGTAAGTGCATAGCTTTAGCTTGGGCATGGTAAACATCACGAATTGCAGCCCTGTAGGCACTATCCCAGTGTTGATATTCTTCTTCTAGAATTGTTTTCGATGCAATGACAAGAGTGCGAAGTCCATTTTGAGCCATTTTTTGTAGATGAGCATTTGTACTTTCAATCAGACTACATGTTATACGAGGCATCAAAACACTGTCAGCTCCTTTGATAAGAAGCTCAATTGCATTATTTCTCAATGGATTTCGTAAGATGACAGACATTCGCTTTCGTGTACTAGTAAATTCAAGAATGTGAAGAATTTCAAACTCCACTGGGCCAATTCCGGGTACTTGTACAATAGCTTTGCCAGGTGCTCGTCCAAGAAATCTATAACCATATTCATAAGCCATGGCTAATAAAGCTTGTTCATCGGGAGATGAAGCTGAAGCTACAAGTTCAGTCAAATTTGCTGGTTTTGTAGCCAAGACTGAGTGTGATAATGCCAAGTGCAATAAAAAGTTGTTAATTGCATCATTGTGTTTGGGTTGAAAATTAATATCTGAAAATGCCATCCATTTTGATCTCGGTTTGCTAGCATTTTCACCATAGAGCACACCATTGACGGAACATGAACGAAATACCATAACATTTCGTGTAAGTGTTCCAGTCTTATCAGTGACAATGTGGGATATTTGCCCCAAATCTTCATTAAGAGCCATAGTTTTAACTTTAAGTGAAATACCGTCATACACCAAGTGTTTATCTCTTTCCATAAGCTTGGCTTGTAGTGATTTAACCATGTTGAGAGTCACAACTAATGATATTGGGACGACATTGCTCAGCATAAGAAAGAAGCGCAGAAATGATTGACAAAACAATAAAAATGTGTTTGGATTATTCCTCATGTGCATATACCATGCAGCAGGCAATTCAATTGAATCAAATGATGCTGATACACTTGCTGCTGCAAGACAACAAACAAGTAAAAGAGTCACCATACACCAAAGTTCTCTATTCACATGCCTCTCAACAAAGCTGCATTTATTTGGACAACTTCGAGCACATTGAAATACTTTGGTATCATGCCCTGTAGCAAAAACCGTTCCATACACTGATGGGGTATTTCGCAATGTACAACCTCGTAAAATAACATTTGTAGCTTGAATTGGGATGGATGAATCAAAGTTTTGAAGGTGAAGTTGACCCGAAAAAGAGTTCACTGCAGCATTAGGTGGATCACATTTAATAAAACCTTTAAGAGCTGCAATAGGCATTGCATGAGTATCTGCTAAAGCTTCACGAATTTTTAAATTGGTTTCCCCATCCAAATTTGATGTTTCTACATAGCTAAAATGTCGAGGAGCTTCATCCTCTCCATAATCAACACGAAGCAAAATCATATCAGCAGCAGCCATAGTATTGTTGGCAATACGAAGGATATCTCCAACTCTTACTTCTTGCCATGCAATTGTTTCAAGTGCAATCCCATTTTCACTGTAAACAACTCGTTCTGTAGTTCGATTATTAGCTTTCTTATCGTCTTGATGGCGAGCATAGTCTTCAATAATTTGAAAAAAAGCATCCACAGCAATGACAACTAACAAAGGTAAAGCTGTAGTTGGAATACCACCAGACGTTGAGATTCCAGGGGTCATTTCCAAAATGCAAATGAATAAAAAGTAAATATTTGTCATTTTCATAAAGGTTTGACCAAGAAATTTAGGAATGAAATTGAACATTGTGTATTTAGATGTCGTCACACGATTACTTCCAAGTGTATTAGGCAGGCGAACCCCAGCTGCAAACTCAAAGCTACGAAAGGATGACACGAATGGTTCTTCATCTACTTCTCCACAGAGCAAAAGCGGTTCCTCCATTGCCGACGGGTCCGTGTCCATCACAAACCGCTGGCTTTTCAAGATTTTGCGGGAAATTTTAGATATGATTATGGTATATCACTTCTATAAATAGAAATATAGATACGATTATTTTCTATAAATAGAAAATAGATGTGATTACTTGGGTCATTGCGCATAGATCTATTGATGAAGGCGCTGTTCTTGGAGTAAATGGCGTCGTTCGTGGCATTGCCCATCAATCAGGATGGATATTTGAACAAGTTCCTGGACAACCAAGGTCACGTTTCTCATGCAATTTGATCCAAAAAAATTGATTCCAATATGAGTTGCAAATTTCATCAATGTAGTTTTTGCCAAGATTAAACGCTTCTTAAATGAAAGAAAGAGTGAATACGACGACATTGTAGCTACTCGCATCGATCGTTTGCACACTGTGACGTTGTAAAGATTCACTCCACATTTGTCTATCCAACTCGAAGTTCATTCTCTAGCATTCGAACTTGCTTTGTAATTGAGTCTTTACCTATATGCTCATTTCGATTTCCTTTACGACTAGACCGATGATAAACTGGTCAAACTCGTGCAATATTTCTCCAAAAAATCATGTGGAAACTTTAGCCAAGCAATTATGTGGAACTCGACGTGTTTTACGTCTTGGTAAAGGTCTCCTAGTCGTTGACAACACGTATCATGACATTGAATGAACCATTGGGATGGAAACGTGGTGCTGCATTGCTTAATATTGCTGTTTGGCACACTTGGAGACATTGGAGATGATCTTTGTTGGGCTTTGATATGAAAATCATGTCGAAATGGATCAGAATATGAACACTGGGTTGGTTTTATTCGGTTTTATTCGCTCTGCTGAGATGTTCCTTTGAGTAAAAGTGCTTTGGTTGATGCTTATGTTGCGTTAATCAAGTTTGATGCTGAAGAAGTCTCGCTTGAGTATATTTGCAGAGTAAAATTGCTTTCTGCAATGATTTCTCAGATCATTGTTTCAATCCAATCATTCCGAAAGCGAAATTGCTTGGAGTAGATGCTCAGGAATATGATACTATTATCCCGAGCAACAACTCTACAGGGTAAAACTATTTATCTTCTTTCCAAGTACTAACTTCAATTTTGCATTTCAATTTCTATGTACGAATTGTCAAGTAGTGTACTAAAATTCTCGTAAATTGAGTAAAAAAGATGACAATCAATAATGTATTACACAAAATTAACAAAAATGAAAACGTGACTGCGTTGCAGCTATGTCATTGAACAATTATGAATTTCTGGCTAAATTCCAGCTAGAGCTTGATAGATTTTCGATGACATGGCCTGATACAGCAACAGCGTAATCACGTTGTCTTCGCCGTTCTTGGCACACTGTGAAAGGTTTGCCGGTCAAATTTAATACTCAACACCTTCAATTTCAAAGTTAGTTGTGTGCAAATTTCAAAATGAGTTAGCTCTAGCTTTTACAAACTGGCTAAATATGAATAAACTATTAGTATACTAATCTTCAATGAATGGGTCTTTCTTGCATTCTTTTCAACTAGGTCTTAAATGTCCCATCGTTCTGTAGACCGTAAATGCATGATATTTTCATTATTGTATCTGGTATGACATAACATTGTCAAAGTTGAAGTGCATTCTGAAAAATATCATAACATAGCGGTCCACATCAAACGCAAATTTGCATTAATAAAACTCCATAAGACCTAATTTTAATCCAACATTATATTGTGTGTTTCGTTTCAAATTGTTAAGTATTATTTGTGTATTGTAATCACATTAATCATTAAACATCGTATGACAATTAATGTTATTCTTTATGTTATCGACGCAATACTGCTTTAGCCATCATTTCTTTTGTAGCCATAGGCATTCGAGGAAGTGCTTGAGCCATTTCTATACTAGAATATGAACGAGGAATAGCTTTAGGATGTAAAGCGCGATAGACATCTTGTTTTCGAGCAAGTACAAGTCGATGGACGATTACTTGATCAGGTTGTAAAGTAAAATAGGCTGCTTGTCGAGATTGAATTTGACGTTTTCTTGCTTGTAGTGCTGCATTTGCATACTTTGTGAGCTCAACTTCTCTTCTCTTCCATGTGAGGAATCGGTGCAATCGATTGAGACTTAGATGGAGTTTACGATTTCGATTGGTATGGCGGTACCATAGTGCAATTTTGGTTGATGCGTTCCAGCGTTGACATTTAAATAGATAAAGACGAATGCATGTTTGAACTATTTGAGCACTTGTGTGTGCTCGTAAGACGAGTTTCTATTTGCATTAGTGAGGAACTTAATTAATAAAGCAGTATACTTTAACGTGTTTACAGGCATTTCGTACATATCGTTCATGCCGAGCAATCATGAGTCTTCGACGGTGAAAAGCAAGGTAGTAAAGCTCTTCCATGCGTTGAATTCGACGAGCGAATAATGCAATACGAGTTATGCGTCTTGTAGCATATCCTCTCCAAGCAGCTTGAAATAATGAAGCACTTTTGTGCCAGTCGAGTAGTAGTTGATACTGATATTCCATCACCGATTCTGTGCTTTTTTCAATAATTAAGGCTGCTTGATTAAGTTGTTTCTCAGTGTAATACCGAGGACGTCTATCGTCTGAGCTGTATTGTGTCAATGGTGCCATAACACTAAAATATAAGTGACGATTTCGCTCCAACAAACTTGTCCTAACAAAATCATACTTTCACCAAAACTACGAGTTCTTTACCAAGCTTCTTCAGCTGCAAGACATCCTTTCTCTCGAGAATGCTCTCTGATGTATTCGTTCGTGTATGTGCACTTTTGTAGGACATGGTTGGGAGGTGTCATTTTGGCGCTATAATTACTTGTCATGTATCGAGTGAACCGACGGGCTATCGGTGGCTTTGATGAACGAAATGCTGGAGGAAAAGAGCAAACAGCAATGGAACTACGTCATTTTCAAGCTGTGATCTCAACAACAAAATTTCACCCAACAACTTCATCTCGGGTAAAAACTCCTCGAGGTGCCTAACTTACATGTTTACCCGGTTGATTAAGTATTGTAGCATCACCAAGACCCGTAGTATCATCAAATATACATCCCCCTCCTAGTACACTAAAGTTAAATGCTAAATCTTAATTTTGAATAGACTTGCCTTCATGCTTCCCACGAGAGTTTGTCAGGTATAGGCATGTATTCACGGAAAGTTTGAGTTGGTTTTTGTAGTGATTCACAATGGAAGTCAAGTCCATTTAAACAGCGAGAAGAGTATCGGCAACACGCACAACGGCTAGCTTACATTGATCAACACATTCAAGATTATCATGCTAAAGTACATTGCTTAAAAAGCTGAAAATGTGTAAATGATATATAGGCTAATGCAAGGCAAATATCCACGACACCAAATACCAACTTTCCAGCTATGCACCCAGAAACTAAGCTGCTTAGCCAAGTAAATATCTCTATCGATAATTAACTCAGTGGAATTACCAGAAATCCCCTCGAACCCCGCGTCGTCCATTAAGTTGTCATGGGTAATTATTTGTGAATCTCAAAAGATTACATTTGAATAGATCATCAAGGTCTACCACGCCTATAATATCTCAAGTACACCATGATATCAACATTAAGTTCTATTGATTATTTAGAGTGCTTTGTCAGATTATCGTAATCGATTGCTTATATTTACGAACGAAACACGCCAAGCAATCCTTGATACATCTTTACCTGAAGGATGGGAAAGTGCTTTAGATGAAAAGGGACGACCCTTTTATATTGACCATAATACACAGACAACTACGTGGATACCACCAAGCTAAATCAGTATATATTCACACTTAAAACAATGACTTAATTGTGTGCCGTCAATTGGTTCTTTTCCTTCTCAATAGCAATGGCTTCGTTTAAGCAGTGAATGATAGATTTACCTAAACAAAATGTTATAATCTAGGTGAAGAAAATAGTTTACCTGTTCGAGCAGGCATCGGTATTAATTCTCTGTCATTGAAAGGGTATTCAAGAGTCTTCAAACACGTGCAATGAATAGCACTTGTACCAATTGTCTTGAGAATAGCGAGATTTGTGCTTGTAAGCTCGGCATATCGTCGCTGTAAGGTTTTGACAATTCCACGAACTAATTTGGGTTTAATCCAGTGACGTAATGCACGATGCTCAAGGACATCAAGGCCAATTTGATCTGCATTTTTAGTATCAGCTTCGACAATTTCATCCCATCCAACAAATCGATCTCCAGTTAGCATATGTGTCTCAAAATGAGCTCGAATAAGCATTTGAATATGATTTCGGCATTCATCTTTCAGATTTGCCTAATAACACAAAATTTAGATAATCAACTTCTACTTGATATACCGAGAGGTCCTTGAAAAGACCAAGCTTTTGCACTTGCTTAGCTTTCTTCATAAAACTTTCAACAGCATTATCAATCGCTGGTTCATATTGACTACAGCATGCAGTAGCTACACTATCCACCACCTAGTATTACAATATCAGCTAACATTTCAAACTTCAAAGTTGTACCAGTTTAGCTGTCTTGAGCATGGGTTGATTATCCAAAAGCAATTCATCAAGTAAATCAAATCGCCCACCACCAAGAGGACGATCAAGGAATGCTAATGCCATAGTATCAAATTGTGATGGTCCATATTTAAGAAGCACATTATCGTCGTATAAAACCCATATACTATCATCAATTTGGGTATCTGGTGATTTCCACTTTTCCATGCTTTCCTTTTTTTCTTCCACATAAGCATCTTTAGTGACATCACCAGGAGATACAAATGCAATAGCACGAGCATGTGTCTTCATTTCTTCACTGCCATGAAAAGCACTAGCAAAAAAGTCCAAGAATTTTGCTGATTGTACAGGTACTAATAGCCGCTCTATACAAGATTGGAGTTGAAAGTTGTCTGTAGCAGCAAGTTTTTTGCTCAATGTACTCATGTCTTTGATAGTAGCAGTAGCAAACTTTGCAGGATTATCTTCATGCTCAGAGGGTTTAACTAATAAATGATTTAAGATTGGACGCAACCATGCATAAGCATAAATTAAAGCTTCTTTCCAAAGAACTGGTTCAGCATGTTGTAGCATTCCAAGTGATCGAGTTAAATCACGTCGTTGAAAGAGATAATTAATACGTTGAATTTGCATTTGTTCTTCTAAGAAACCAAACACTTGACATCTTCGATGAAGTTTAGCTTCTTGACAATAGTTGATCAAAAAGCGAATTTCATACATGCCAGGCTGCTTTGGAGTTCTTACTAGCAATCTTCCAGCTACAGGACCATTTCCATTTGGCTCTATAAATGCAGAAGGAGGTACAATATCCACTTTTGTGCATTCACGAGTATTGTGAATATCTTTGACACGGAAGAATGCAATACAATTTTTGTTTTTGGGATGGGAAAGATTTCGGT
Organism: Thraustotheca clavata; assembly: GCA_002081575.1. Classification (NCBI taxonomy): domain Eukaryota; phylum Oomycota; class Saprolegniomycetes; order Saprolegniales; family Achlyaceae; genus Thraustotheca; species Thraustotheca clavata. The sequence goes on along the minus strand of JNBS01002048.1, from coordinate 2,646 downwards.
AATTAATACCAAATATTTCCCATGAAAGATTGACTGCTTGGTTTGCCCATACAATTGGATCATCACTTGTCAACCGAATGAAAAGATCAAATGTACCAATTGACACTCTATTTGATATAAACTTGGAAAGTGGTTCATAGTCTTCTTTAATTGTGTCGGGGTCTTCTCCATCGTTTGGTTTCTTTGGTTCTCTACGACCACGAAAACTCTTTGGTAGAAAATTCTTTTTCACGGTATCGCTGAGCTTTACTTCCTTGTCATTGTCATCAACGACAACTTCAAAAGAATGCATCATTTCTTTATGCAATTTACTGCCAGTGTATTTCAAGTAGAAAAATTCATATCGTTCAAGACCATATTTGCAAGGATAAATACCAGCTCCATTTCCAACTACGTAGTCATCATGGTTTGGATGATCTTCATGCTCATTTGAATTAGCAGGACGAAATTTTACTTGACCACTGACCATCTAAATTTTTATTATTATGACACTTTCAAAAAATGAAATTATACCCTCGTATCTCTTGATTCTTTGGTACTTGTAGTTGTTTTTCTTTCATGGTCTGATAGAATTGACTTGAATTTTTCTTTACCCTAAATATTAGCAATAAGTTAATATGATGACAATTTGTAGGCATACCTCTTTTATTTCATCAAGAATGATTTCGTGCATACGTTTACCATAGGGCTCGATTTTATTTGATGTAAGTTCTTTATCAAGGACAAAAGCAGCATGCTTTAAATCAATTTCAGTTCCATCATTATTAGCCATTTGATCATCATCTTCTTGTTCATGATTAAGAATTTCTTCTTCAGATAATGATACAATTGACTGTCTTGCAAGCTTCCCAATTTTATGCTCAGCAATTGTGTAAAGATCATGAGCATGTTTGAGCATTTTGGTAGTATGTAAAGGACCATTGGAAATGACATTACCATTTTTGTTTGTTCGAGGATGCCACCCAAATTCTTCCACATCAAGCTCAGACACTAAACGATAGCAAACACATTCATCCATAGTTCGTTTGGCTAAAGAGTCTTCTAGTTTACGAACAGGAAACATACCAATTGCATCAAATGAATGAAATCGCTTTGATGCATTGACACGCCAATTGACAGTAATAACACCTTCACCTTCATCAAGTTGGTCACTTTGAATAACATAACTATTTTCAGGCATTGCTGAAAGTACAATTAAATCTTTTGTGCTGCCTTCAGCATCATCGTCATCACCATCATCGTCTTCATCATTTCCATCTTGATTGTCTTGTGAACTATCACAAGGTTGATCTTGACTTTGGTCATTTTGCTGATTTACATCTTGAAGTCCCAACTCTTTAGTAGCATTATCTTTAAATTGTTTTTCGAGCGAACCAGCCATGTTAATTGCTTCTTCTTGGAGTCTTTTCTTAGCTGCACTTATTTGATCCATTGATGCAGCTTTAAACTCGACGAACTTTTTATAAGACTTAAGTACTTGTGCATCCAATTCCATTAAAGGAGCTATTGCTGTTGATATAAGGGCTACTGTAGCTTTCCATTCCAATGTAGCTGTAGTTGTGGTTTCTGGTGATATTAAAGGTTCAGTAATTAACCACAATACCATAACTAGCTCAGTCACAGAACTAGTCCATTTCAGAAATGTTGGCCAGAAGGACGTGTTTGGAATGAGATAAACCACTTTATCTTTGTACGATAAAGCAGGCAATTTGCCTTCACATTTTACTCCTGGAACAACTTTCCATTTGATATCTGGGTCTCGTTCATTTTCAGGTTTATCAGCTTGTAAAAACTACATCAATTCTTAATAAATATATGAAAGAAGAATAGTACCAAACGATTAAGGAAATAGCTGAAAATTGGACCACGATTTAATACATCAGAGATGTATGCCAAAATCCCGAAAGTAGGAAATGGTAGCCAAACCAAACTATTAATCTGAAGTATTTCGTAAGAGACAAGTTAAAATATATACGCGAATTACCTTTCCATGTAATGACATCATTTGAAGCTGTTTGACTTCATTATCAGGCTCCATGGGATAACAATTTTTGGCTCGTTCTTCAATATCATAAATTTTCCATCGGCCCTTGGTCCACCATCCAAAAGTAATAAAGACACAACTCACACAAGGTTGAATGATTTTCTCCATGGCCCAGGTTCCTTTCCATTTCCAATTGAAGCAACAACAAATTTTATCAATCCTTGAAGACCCATAAGGTCTTAAATGGGGTTTAGCATACATATAATCTCTTCGTCCACGCCAACCGATAAGACCACCAAGTGCACGAAGAACAGCTTGACACATTAAAATGGTGTAGACATACAAGATGAGCAACCAGACACAAACAAATCCATATTTGACAGTGAGTTTGTAAAAGTCATACCTTCTGTAATCCCGAAAGTATCGTCTGCCTTTACCAACAAACCAAAACAAACTCATAGGAAAACATTTCTTTCTTTGCCAAGAACGTGGCGGATCAATCAAATTGACATTGTTATCAATTGCAGATTTCATGTGCTTCAAATTTCGACTCTCAGACTTTGCAATTCGTTTTTCATCTTTAGCTAAATCTGTTGGTGGCACCCAGCTAAAGATGTCAAGTACAAGTAAAGGTAAAAATATGTAAAAGAAGCAGCCCAAAA
>JNBS01002047.1:0-17025 GCA_002081575.1 Thraustotheca clavata | reverse complement strand
GATCTGTGTTTATCGGGGGTAAAATAGCATACTTTTCACAACAACCTTGGATTCAAAATTTGACAATCCGGGATAATATCCTCTTTGGCAAACCCTATGACCGCAAGAAATATAATTCTGTGCTGGAAGCGTGCGCATTAACTAAGGATTTGTGTTTATTTGCTGCTGGAGATCGAACTGAAATTGGTCAAAAAGGTGTTAATTTGTCAGGAGGCCAAAAGGCTCGTATTAGTTTAGCCCGAGCTTGTTATTCCGATGCTGATATTTTTGTATTGGACTCACCATTGTCAGCTGTGGACGCAATTGTTCAAAATGAAATATTTACAAAATGTTTTTTGGGATTACTCCAGAACAAGACGGTACTATTAGTTACCCATTCGCCTGAAATTATTGAGTCCAATTATATTGATCGCACAATTCAGATTAAAGATGGTCAGCTTATTTCTACCCCAGTTGATAGACAAGAATACGAGACCCTTATTTCACCTTTGAGTTCTGGCCACGAGTTAAAACTCGACAATCAATTTGATTTAGAGCCTGTTGCTCCCCAGCACCATTCGAATGTGATCCCCCAAGTCACAAATAGTGATTTGATTCTTACTCCAACAACTCCAGTGGACTTTGTTAGTGTTTCACCGTTTAGTGAAGCAACAACTCAGTCCTATGATGAAGAAAAGGTCGGCAAACTTATTTTTGATGAAGCTCGATCTCAAGGTCGAGTGGCGAGTAAAATTTTTTCAGCTTATTTTAAAGCTATTGGTGGCTTGCCCAACGTCTTATCGTGGGTAATTTTGCTGTCTTTTTGGCAGGTATTGGCAATTGGTAGTGATTTCTGGCTTAGCAAATGGAGTGCCACCGCTAATGTTGTGACAAAACAAGAGTTTTTAAAGCAAGCCAAGTATTACCTAGAGGTTTATGCTGCTCTATCACTTGGTGGAGTCGTTTTCACTTTTCTTCGCACAATTTCAGTGCTCATGTCAGGCCTCAATGCATCTCGTATTCTTTTTAATGATATGACTAAAGCATTGTTACGAGCCCCTATGAATTTTTTTGACACAAATCCGCTTGGACGAATTCTCAATCGTTATAGTAGTGATATGACGACTGTCGATACCCAAATCCCTGATATTCTGAATAGCATGTTGACAATGGCTTCCATGGCTGCTTTTGCCTTAGGCACTACTATTGTGGTTATTCGTCTTTATGGGCTACTCGTCATACCATTGCTCTTTATTTACCTGTATGTTGGCTATGTTTATGTTCAACCAGCTCGTGAAATTGAACGAGTAAACAAAACTACAAAGTCTCCAATGCTTAACTTAATAAGCGAATGCATTGAAGGCGCTTTGGTGATTCGAGCATCTGGACAACGTCAAGTTCATCGATTTCAATGCCTCCACCACCGCAACGTGGATGGCAATCTTGCTGCAATTTACGTCAACTCTGTATTTGGGCAATGGTTTGCAATGCGTATTCAATTGACTACAGCATTACTTTTGCTAGTGATTGCTATTTCACTGGTCTTTTCAAAAGATTACATTAGCCCTGGAGTAATCGGTCTTATTTTGAACTACGCATTTTCAATTCTACCATTTTTTGAATGGATTGTACAGTGCTGGTCAACTATTGAGACTTCCATGATTGGCCCTGAGCGACTTGCAGAATACGCTGCAATTGAAAGTGAAGCACCTCGTGTTATTTCTGGGGCTACATCCTATGACTGGCCAACATCAGGACATATTACTTTCACTAATATGTCGTTCCGGTACAAGGAAAATGACCCACTTGTGCTTAAAAACATCAATTTGGATATTCAACCGGGTGAGAAAATTGGTATCGTTGGTCGTACTGGTGCTGGTAAATCTAGTCTCACCATGGCTCTCTTTCGCATCAGTGAACTTGCTACTGGTACAATTACAATTGATGGAATTGATATTTCTCGTATCGGTGTCAAAACACTACGCACAAATATTTCTATCATTCCCCAATCACCAGTATTATTTAGAGGCACATTACGAAATTATTTGGACCCATTTGGAGATTATAGTGATGAACAATTGTGGGAAGCTCTGCGTAAAGTTCATATTCATGAACGAATTGCAAGTGTGAATGGTGAACTTGATAGTGCTGTTGAAGAAAATGGTGAGAACTTTAGTGTTGGTGAACGTCAAATGTTGTGTATGTCTCGTGCGTTGCTTCGTCAAACTCGCATTGTTGTAATGGACGAAGCCACTGCTGCTATTGATCACACTACAGATCATATATTACAACGAGTCATTCGAGCCGAATTTGCATCGTCTACAGTATTGACAATTGCTCATCGTCTTGACACAGTGTTGGATTGTGATCGTATTGCAGTGTTTGGTCAAGGCCGGTTGGTGCAATGTGATCAACCACAAAAGCTGATTAGTGCTGGAGAAGGCATTTTCTTTGATTTGTGTTCTGAAGGTGGCTATCTTGATAAAATTAACTTGCGTACGTGATGTTCTTGAAAGCGTATTCATGCAGTATAACTTGGTGTTTTTAGCATATTATAAATATATGTAGCATGCACTAACTATAGTTCCAATAACAATTGGAAGTGTTGCAAGATCACTTTGACATTAACATCGTTAAGAAATATTCCAAACCACTAGTAAGAAGAAGGGAATGCATTTGTAAGTGTCACCAAACAGAATATGACTGCAGTTCCAATCAAGGCACCCATTTGCGTAGTGAAGCCTGACCATTGGTAAGCTAATTTGTGGTTGGCGTCGATATCTACTGATTAATTAGAGAATGCCTTATAGATATAGAACAAATACTTTTGAGTACTGAGTATAAACTGGTTTGCGTGAAGGCAGACAATGAAGTATATAAGCAATTTGCCACAACCACTACATTCATATACAGCATGATTAAGTACAAGATATTTTGGAATTACCGACAACACCTCCGCTTTTTTCTTTGCACCAAATTGGCTCTTTATATGATGCCCACACTGTTAGCCATAGCTACATTCATAAAAGTTAGTTTTGGTGGTGTAAAGTGATTACAGCGAAAAATAGAGCGGCCACAGTGAACAATTCCACTCGTTGAGTACGATAAAAACCAGATAAAAATCGAGCTGCAGGGTCACACAGCATACCCAATATTGATGTCCATTTCATGACAACTGGGGCATTCTAATTTGACCATGAATAGAATCCAAGAACTAGTAATTTGACACCTTGTATTTACCACCAAGGATTGGCAGTATAGATGGAATTACTGCAAAGCTAAACACTGCCAAAAGCCACTGACATAAGAGAGGCTAAATTGAATTTAATTTAATGTAGCATACAGTAATATATACGTACACGCCAAATCACTCGAAGAACATCTTTATGCTCCGTGGGCTATATATACAACTGCATCAGTATTAATCATCAAGATTGCATTAGTACAGCTTGTTCCATAAGAAGTTCTTGGTCCGCAACAAGCTCAATAGATTTATGTTGGCGTCGAAGGTAGGCAAAGGATAAGAAAGAAAACAGAAAAAGGACCGCTACATCATAATTAAGGTTGAGTTAATATCAAAGATTACCTCCACACAGAAAAGCAACACCGACTGAAAAGTTCATTTTACTACTGCCAACGTCTTGGATAATTGCAAGAACACCAGCAATGACGGCACCAAAACTTTCACCAGTAGCCAAAGCACTATTAACAAATTAAGATGTAGAGTGTCATCTTGTGGTTAACCTTGTAAACATCACAGGATATGCTGCAGCAAAAGGATAAAAGACAACTGTAGAGGTAGCACTTACAGCACCACCACAGAATATCAATGCAAAAAGGGCTAAGTATGCTTAACTATATCATAAATTGAGTTGAGTACCTGTGCTATGTAAATGGCCTCCAATTGTTGTCGTTGAATTCCAAAATACTGCTAAAAGTGCTACGAGGATTTAAGTACAATATCTATCAGCTAACTTACAGCAAGCAATCATTCCAAGCACCAATAGACCCCAAATCATGGTGGGTATGGATATGTAATGCTGTCGACTATTGAGCAGCATATACAGCATTGGAAATATGTTTGCAGATTGTAAGGAGACAATCTATTGACAGAAATCGGTCAAATATACAAACAGTTCAGTTTTGTCATACCACATAAGCACCAATGGAATAACCTTCAGGAGTTTGCTACGATTATAATAAATTATTCCAGTCAAATGTAAGTATCAGATAGTAGGAATACCTGCATCAACGCAGCGAATTGAGCGAATACAACTACAACACAATTAACTTGCATGAATTAGAATTTACGTACAATCTGAAACAACCCATGAACCCAGGCCAAATCCAACGAAAGCTATGTAAGTTTTACGTGTAGAGTGAACTTTAAGCTCCGACATGACAAATGAACGTCTATGGGATAAATGACGATATACTTTTGGGTAATTAATCAGACGAAGGAGCTCCAACAAATTAAAGTCGTATTACGTAAATATGCTTTTATTCTATTCAAATACAGTTAAAGATTGTATGTGCTTTTATTTTTTGCGCCAAGATCATAAAAAGAATACAATTACGAAAGCAATTTTGTATTGATATGTCCCATATCATTATTTTTACTTGAAGAGTGCAATTAACCGTAATTTAATAGTAGGTACACTGTACTGCATTTCTGAAATAACATTGACATACTGTGTTGAATATCTCAATTTAATAGTCCTTCAGAGGACGTTTATCTCCGTATTCGTTTGACTGGGTTGAGATAACAATAAAAATCCGAGCCTTTTCTGTGGTTGTCTGCTTATCCAAAACTTGGATGAGAAATATCTGTGGCGTCACAATGATAAATAAAACTATCACCTCACTTTGGGTGATAGTTTACCATTTACAATCAGTACTTCAATCTGTAATTCAATGAATTATAGTTGCCCATGCGTTTTTCAAGTAGTACTTGATTGGCTTTATTTATTCCTACTTTTTTGACTTTATGTTCATAGCAAACTTTGAGCTTGAGTCGACCGTTCGAACATACATCACTCAACTTGACAGTCTTCCTGAAAGCAATTTGAATGATGACGTTATGTCTGCAGTACGTCTCTCTGGTGGCTTTGTCAATCATGTATGGCGCATAACATTTATTTCCAAAAGAACAATCATTCTCAAGCAATATCCTGTTACAATTAAATGGGATCCCAACATGAAGCTTCCTCAACAACGATCTCAAGTCGAATATTGTGCTCTATCATCAATGCAATCTCTTAGTAATAATAGCACACTTTGGTCTTCACCAAAACCACTTTTCTACGATGCAGAGGCAAGTGTCGTTATCATGTCCGATGTTGGAAGTGATATGACAACACTTTATGACTTGTTACGTAAAGATCATGGAGAACCACCAGTATTAAACTTTATTGGGGATGCTGTGAATGAATTTGTTGCAAGTGTTCAGGATGTTGCTGAACCAAAAGCTCCCCAAGAAAATATGACTGCAGTACTTGATTCCACACATGATGGAGCCAAAGCATCTTTAGAAAAAGCACTTGGTTCGGAAATTGGTTTGAAGTGGTTTGAGAGAAGCCTTAAAGCTCGTGCTATTCAAAAAGAATGGATATTTGGGGATCTCTGGCCTAGTGGCGTGTTAGTACACCCTGAACAACAGCGTATTGCAGTTGTTGATTGGGAATGCTGTCGGCCAGCACATAGTGGCATGGATGTGACACAAATGTGCGCTAATCTTTTCCTTATGACCATGGGGACACCATTTCATAATCTCCAAGCAAAAGAGTGTCTTCAAGATATTGTTCGTGCAGCAAAACAATCTCGGGCATATGACCCAACATTTGATTATGCTGGAGCATTCGTTGGCCATGTAGCTGTGCTTGTGGCATACCCACACTGGGAACTTCCTGCTGGACCTTCCGCAGCTATAGCTCAAGCTGCTAATGAGGCCGAATCTATCTTTTGTTAATCAGTTTAATTTGGTAATCAATTTGGAAAGTGAGTATTTCGTAGTATCAATTCTAATTGCAATAATCTAGCCTAGAGACGAGTTTTCTGTATTGTCGGTAAAAAGCAACCTTGTTTGATGACATGGAAACAGGTAATGGATATAAATATAAGACTTTGCTTATAATCTTTTTGGTACCGCGATTCATTCGGTTTGCGATTTGATCTTGAAAGCAACAGAAATGGACCAATTTCAGTGTTTACAGGCCTATTTAACTGGGAAATTCAATCAATCCATGAGTGAATAAATAAGATTAGAGTTTCTTCAAAGAAAACTAAAATTATTTTTGTAAAGCTCGAGTTAATAGTATATAAATTTATGTAACTAACTTGATAGTCTGGAAAGTGTGCATAACTCATTGCTGTAATTTGCTGGGGTGCTATTGATGTCATATCAAACATCTCAAGTCAGAAGCATTTATCATTTAAGCCGAACCAATGTTGTATTACCATCATCGGATTGTCAGCAAGCTCCTTCGTCTACTCGACACTCATATATTACTTCAATCCACAGCATTATAGCATTGATTTTATGGACGTTTTTGTCTCTTAACGCTTTACTTGATCCCATCAAAACATTTTATGGGTATTACATATATACTGATAGCGAAAATCAGCCTGCTGTTTGGGATATGACTGTGGAGAACAACTACAACAACAAGACGTCCAATGTATGCAATGATAATTTTCTTGATTGCTATTATGAACTTCCTGTTTATGGAACTGGAGTTTTGGCCAGTTCGGTTTGCCGATCATATTACCCGATAGATAAAGGAGCAACTCAGCATTTTGGTACATTTTTTGCAAACTGCACTTTGTCAAATGGAAATCATATTTATCTTCCTAATAGCGAATTTGCAACAACACAATGGAGTCTGTTGCTAAGTTCACAGGAAAAATCTTGTATCAGTACTTTGGGTGAAGGCGACAGCTTCCCCTGTGATTCTTATACAACCGTGGAAGGTCGTGTACTTTACTTTCGTCCTAGTAGAACCACAGCACCAACTTGGTGCAAAGAGTTTGGTGGATATTATATCCTCAACAAAGATAACAACCAGCTAGATGTACTCGTAGCCAATATCAGCAACCCATTGAAACTATCATTTACATCAATACCGCTTATTCACAACACCACTGTTTACAATTTGTTTGGCATTCTTGGCTGCTCTGCTGATTTAACTATAGGTGGTGCAGGTGGGCATATATCATCTTCAGCTTGGTATGGCACAACTATAGGTCTTTGGATGGCTCACACTTCCAACTCGCCTGCGGGCAATACCATAAATATTATTGATGACATGGTAAACGTGGCTACAATGACTTCAGTAGATGGAAATATAACCCAAATTCACACTTTTTACAAGGACGCAATTCGATGTTCACTCCTCCTTATAGTTATTTACTATCGCTTATCGTCGATTTATTATCCAATGTGGTTAGTATACAATAATCAGGAAAAACCATTTTGGAGTTGGGTATTTAAGCGTCACATGGGTCTTGTTTTACATAAGCGTGAAAGACGTAACATGACAATTCTCTTTTTCCTCACAGTCGAGGCTATTATGAGCACAGAAGATATTGTGATGTACTGTCAGCAATCAGTTTTTACTTATCCAACATTGTTGGCATTAGCACTGAAGTACATGAGTATTACTAGGATTATTTGGCCTAGTTCGTTTATATTGCTAATCGTATCACGATTTATACAAATTATACTTGGAAGCAGGTATGCATTTGCTTTATCAGAAGACTTATTTCTTCTTGGTGCACCGGTGATTTGGTTTTATATGCCAGCGTACGTAACGAGTAAAGGTGTGCGTTTGTTTCAAGGTTGGCGATGGACTGGTACTATTATACATCACTATGGAAATACAATTTTGAAAGTGTATGAAAATCAAGTTAGCGTTTTGACATTGTACTACGACCTCTTTGGTGCATTTACATTAATGTCATGCTTGACTACTATTTGCATTGGCTGCCTTTGGCAATCTCTAACAAGAACCAGCAGTATTATGTCAGTAATTCTCTCTAATAGCATTTACTATCGGTGTATCAAGGATGTCCAAGAAAAACATTGCAATATTGAAAAGGTATTACGGGAATGCAATAAGAAATTTCCACCTGAAATTGTATATCAAATCACAAAAGCTAAACTACCAGCGACCCATTTATGTGAAGCAATGAATCTTGCATCAGAGGGTTTTATTTGTCTTGTTTATGGTGAGTACGAACTGCTTGGAACTACGGAATGGGGTTTTAATAGTCCTATATTTAATGAAAAAGGTCATGCTGCTGTGATCAATGGATGTCAAGTTGCCTACCAGTCTACTGTCACTCGTGTGACCCTCGCACATATCACATCACGACCCCAAGTACTTGGAGTTCCAGACCTTCAGTAGCAGTAAGGGATAAGAAAACTTAATTGGTATTCAGCAGAACATAATTACTAGAGTTAAAGTATAATGTTGTTTAAAGGCATGTAAGTTCAAATAAAATATTAGTTTGGCAATTGAACCAATTGAATGGTATTTGTCAAGTCCACTGCATATACATAACCTTTGGCAATGCTGAATTGCTTCCAAGTGCCTGGTAATGCAACCCAAGTAGGCTGTAGTGTTAACGACCCAATTGTACATACAATAGTACTCTCATACAAACCACATACATGATCACCATCAAAGCTTACTTGTGTGAATTGGCGAGGAGCTGAAACTTGTTGCCACCCAGCTACACCCGATGAGGTAGATGTTGTGCTACCCTTAAACAAGTTGCCTTCGGAATCCAGTCCATACATGATGCCGTTGTTGATAGAAGAAGATTTTATGGCTTTGTCGGTCATTTGAACAAAAGTCATAGAGAGGGCCAAAGGAGCGCAGAAATATGAAGACGCAGTAGTCATGCAACAGGTTTGACCATCAGTAGCGATATCAACTACATCTTCATTCAGTACCATAACGTTTGCATTGTATCCTGGATCCACAACTACCAGGTAATGAACACGATTAATAGTACTTAAACTCCAACTACCACCAACAGCCAAGTAATCTGCTGAGTGTCCAGCGTATCCAGTAGGCACTGCATTATCAATAGCCCAAGGTTTGCAATCGAGGTCTCCGATACTATTTCGAACACATACTTGTATTCCATCGGTGGCTACTTGGACGTACCCTGCCCACAAACTTGTCCACGAGACTGAAGCCACCTTCAAAGGAGCCAATGTTGGAGCTGGTGTTGGGGCTGGTGTTGGGCTTGGCGTTGGAGCTGGTGTCGGGGCTGGTGTTGGGCTTGGCGTTGGAGCTACTGTTGGTTGTAAAGTTGATTGGCATGGGGTGGGTTTTTGTGTAGTTTGACAAGGTTGTTTGGTAGTCGTGACTACTGGTGTTACTTTAAGCGTTGTGTGTTTTGGCGTCGTATTTTCACGTTTATCTGCATTAACAGAAGCAAACAAGAGGAAAGCTATAAGGACCAGTCGTCTCAACATGGCAGTAGGAAATTCAAAAATGATGTTGCTTATCAAATAAATGTAGGTATCATTTGTTTCACGTATCTGGCCACTATAGGCCACAAGATACTAAATGAATTGTTTTTGTGTTGGTTTTGAATTGTTTTTTTGACGCTTGAGGAGAAATAATTCTCGCCCAATAAAATGGTTGATGTTCACAATCCCAACCACTTTTTGAGACACCGACCTAGCATATATTATACAACATAGTAAAACGCAGAAACTTAGATGAGATTCAAGCAGAGTATGAAATGTAGTCGATACATTCCTCAATCATTGATGTGTAGTACTCCTTGCCTCCTAAATAGGAAATCAAAAGAGAAGAAGTTTAAGATACACGGCATTTTTTCGATATTTCATGAATGATATGAAGTTTTCATATAATACCAGTGACTCTACCAACGAGACTGGTTTCTATTTACCATTATCAAACCCTACAAAGTTTGAATTGCATAAGGATTTTAATGCAATCATAGGAATAATTTATTTATGTGCCATATTACACAGTTCTCAGGCAAAGAAATCTTTATCTTGCAAGCGAATACATTTAAATTTTATGAATAAAAGGAATTCAAATATTTGACCTAAATCTAGGTCAACGAAGGAAAGTACGTGACTTGAGCGACATTGCAAGTACCGATACTAGTAGTAGACCCACCGTTGGCAAGTCTAATATAGCCCAATTCACCCCACGATATACCCCATGAATTGCGAATCTTGAAATAGTTAACACCATTGGAGCTTCCGTAACCAAGAGCAACCACAGCATGATCTGATGTTCCTTTTTTGCAAGAGGTCAAAATACCGCTCTTGTAGTATTGAAAAGCAGTATTTCCTGCATACACATGCACACTGACTGGTTGATTGGCAACTCGATTTTTTAAATTGACTTCACCAGAACCACCAGATACGATGCTACTACCTACAGTTAACTTGGTTTTAGTGCAAGATGTAGCACAAGTTCCCGTCACACCATTGCTACCAGAAGTATAAGGATAATTCACCGATAAGCACTGGCCATTGGCAAGAACATTTTGCAAGGCATAAAGATCATAGCCACCAGCACAACCACTACTTTTAGTATCACACGAGACAAGTTGTTGTTCAGACAAGTTGAGTAAAGTTCCAGTCTTAATACAATGGGCAGATTCCAACGCTGAAGTTGCTGCGAAGGCCCAACATGACCCACATTGCCCTTGGTTTTTAATAGCGTTGACACATGTAGACGTGGACCAATCCATAGTTGTTGGAATAGCTTCAGATGCTTCCACATCGGCAGCACGAAGTGCACGTTTTCCATTGTTGCCAGCTTCGATATTAAAAGACTTGGCAACTCGATCTGCAAACTCTTGTGTAGTCAAAAGAGCAAATGGACCAAGGTGATCAAACTCAGCTTGTGGATTTTCAGCTTTAAGTTTTTTCACTTCATTCTTTGCATTTCTCAGTCGCCCAAGAATTAATTCAGTCTCATTGAGGTTAATCATATTTGGCAATAATCCTTCAGCTTTGGCTTTTTGTCCATGAGTAGCCTTCCATACACCAAGGTCTTGTAATAATTCATCACGGTCGTTTGGAGGGGCAGCAGCGCAGAAACTTACAGCAATGCTAGCGTAGGCAAGTACTCGAACCATGGCAGATATGATAATGGGAGCATCGATTAAGATTTCAAGTAACAATTGTGTCAATGTTGGAAGTACAGATGTCTTTGTGGCTACCTATAACTGCAAGTAAGCATGTTGTGGATTAGCATTTTTGTCTTGGTCTCTTATATACTTCAGTACACTCTGCAGAGAAATGTAAATTTAGTTATTGAAATGTCTTGGCCTTGAAAGAAAGACGATAGTGCTGAGAGTGTCAACAGCGTTTGTATAATAGTATTATTTTGATGATGGTGATATATTAATGGTACCACTAACGTAATGCTTTGCCACCACAATATGTAGATCAATGTAGGTGAGCAATTTATGTTCGATTTATGTACGTAGATTTGGACGTCATTGTGGATACATAAAGTAAGATTGATGAGATAATATCAGAGTTAAAGGTTTGATAAAAGCTAAAAGCTTGGTTTATAGAGTAACTGGAAAAAGAATCTTACCGATATTCATTCAAAAGTTTGGTTTCGCTGCAGATACTGACCTTTCGTGATCAAAGGGGTCAGTTTTGATTCTGGCGAAAGCACATATCATTTTCTCACCCCCAAGTTATGTGGTGAGATGAATATTGATTTGCTTTTTCTGTTTTTTAGCACTTTGTTGAATTTACTAACATAAAATATCCGCAACTGCTTTGGTGTTACCTGAGCTGACAACGGTATAATGGAAGTAGTATTGTCAACGGAACTTTGGGTGGATAAGAACTGTCAAAAGGCATATTTAAATGAATTGAGGGCCAACAAAATATGACCAAAACTCCGAACTTCTGGAAGGAAATGCAAATGATTTGCTTGTCTTTCTGCCCTGAAGTACAGTGTATCTAAATCATTACAGTATGGTTTTTATATATTTGGAATCAAGAAGATCGAGATGAGTCAATTATGGGGGTGCTGCACTGTGAAGGCCAAAGATGAGAGAATAACTTTAATTTACTATCTATTGTTTAATTAAACTATAACTAAAACAAATACGTTATAATTGCTACATTTCAATTATGTCGTTCTTGACCAATGCGTCATAACTTTTAGTTTAATTAAAGTGGTGAAAAATAAATGCATGGTTTTGTAAATGGGTATAAATAAATTTACCTGGGATACTTAAAGTATGATCATGATTTTTGTTTGGATGGCGGGATTTGAATGATATTTTTTCAAATTCTAACAGTAAATGACGTCTACAATTCAAACAAATTTGCAACTCCTGTTTTGAAATAATGAAGCTCGAATAGATACTGTGTCTTTGCTTCAGACGCTCTTCACCAATTATCACATTTATCCAAATCGTGTGGACGCTTTTAAAACACATTGAGAAATCTGTTGTGCTAATTGATAGTTTAAGTATTTAATACATTTACAATTATCGTGAAAATCGTAAGAAACTTTACAATTAAATATGTTTCGTTAGCCCAAACAAAAACTTACTAGTGCATTTATCTATTTGTACAGTTCGATTAAAACAAATGTTTCTCTTCATAAATTTATGAGTCAACTATAAGCAAAGATGATGTCCAAGGAAAACTCTTTCTTAAAAGCAGCAGCTTCCAATGATGTGGACACATTAAAAGCGCTTTTAGCTCAAAATGATCCTCACCAATCCATCGATAAGGTTTTTTTCAATATATTTCATTATAACAAGTTTTAGAATCGGAATACGGCACTCCACCTTGCTGCAATGGCTGGTCATATAGAATCTGTTAAATATTTGCTTGCAAATATGAAATCTGTTGATATACGCAATAAGGTAAATCTAATAATTTTACCTTATTTTTTCACATAAATTTTAGCAAGGTGATACTGCTTTGCTCCTTGCTGCTCAAAATGGGCATTTCACATTGAAAAACCATGGATTTCTTGTTTCCATTGCAAAATTGCTCATTGATAATGGTGCAAACATTCATGCGACTAACAATGCACACATAGCAATTTGGCTTATTTTAATTAGATCATTTAGATGGATCAAACGCCACTTAGCATAGCAATCCAAGCTGCTATACCTAATGAACAATTCATTCAGTTGCTATCTAAGAATGGTGCTGATGTTAATGCGAGAAATCCAGTAAGATAATTGCAAATGTGATTTAACTATTGCATTATAGGCAGGAGGGTCAACCATTCTTTCAATGGCAGTCTCAAATGATGAGTGTCCTTCTTCGTTGATTCGTATGCTATTGATGCAAAAAGCAGATCCAAACCCAAGAGCTAATGATGTAAGCTCGTTAAATTGTTTGATTGTCATGATTTTGATATTCAAGTAGGAGAAATTTGTGTTTCCAATGCTACGCCATGCAATATTGTCAGGTCGATCTCTAGAAGTAATCGAATTGCTTCTTGAATTTGGAGCGGATCCAAATGCTTTTAACCATGTAATTTTGTCATGATAGACTGGCATTATTGAAATACACTTAGGAACGTCTGACGGCACTGCATGCTGCTATTAAGCTTAAACTCTCAGATATAGCAGAACGACTTGTTCCTATCACAAATCTGAACATTAAATGCAAAGTAAATTCCTATCAACTACGCTGTGATCAATGTCTTTTAGTCGCATATGACAAGCGTAATGCATTCCATGTACTATTGGCGTGATAATGACGCTCTATTACAATCTATGCTGAAGAGCGATAAAAACATTATAAATCAAAAGCGGGTGAGATTATTTATCTACGAAGTAGTAAGTAATTTTTTGAAATAGGGAAAAAATTTGCTTCAGCTGGCTGTCGAATACCAATGCAGTGGTGGTATCAAGTTATTTTCACCATTTTTTGATTCGGATACTGTGGTTTGCACGTTAAACAACATACTTCTATTCATTGAATTCCTAGACTGAACTTCTCAATTGGTGTATTGATGATAAATGCACTGCTGCCTTACTTCAAGCTGGTGGTGATGCAAATAGGCCTCTGGTAAGTCTTGCCCAAGAATTGCTTATAAAGAAATTTTGTAGGACGGACTTTTGCCGTTGTTTTCTGCAAGTGAATATGCTACATCAGACACAATAAATTTGCTGTGGTCTGCTACGAATAACCCATCTTCAATTCTAGTCGTAATTCTTATGAGGTCTAACCAAGAATAATTCGTTAATAGGACAACAAAAATGTTCTACATTGGAGTGTAATATACAAAAACCATTGCATCACCCAAGCTCTACTTCGTTTATCAGATTGGCCAAGCAATTTTGCACTTCATGAGCTGTTTTGGCTGCCATACAAAAAACGTGAAAACGATGATTGTCTTATGAGAGAGTGTGGCTGGCTTGACAAAAGATCAATGACTCGTTATGAGCCTCCATATCTCCGGATTGAGCTCGATTATATTGGTTTGCTCAATAAAATTTTGGATAAACCATCGTGGTTTGAAAAACTTAACAATTCAGAAAAAATTATGCAATGGCAAAAATCTTTCGATGTACCTGAACATTTACTTCATTTGATCCTCCAAGAATTGCAATTGTACAAAGCTCATCTTACTAACCCATCAAATCAGTTTGCCGTACCAAATACAGCATTGGGAGCTATTCACAGTGATTTTGCGATACATTCTACTGTTATAGCCTCGCTAGCACGTCTAGCAATGGTATTGGAGTCAAGTGAAGCCATAAATACCATCGAGCAAGTTATGGATATTGTTGACCCTGATATGTATTGCGTTGTATTTGGTGTCACCAAATTTAGTCAAAAGCCATACCCAGGTGTTTTCTGGCCTGGAGATATCATAGCTCAGTATCCTACACAAGAAAGACAATTGTGTAATTATCCGAGCACAAACTCAGTACAGTGGCTACCAACACCATTTTACTACAAGAATGGACAAGCAAAGTTCATTTCGTATTTGAATAACATTCCATGGGGCATGACCGAGCTATATTCTAATCTCGAAACCATTTTATCTGCTGCTATGCCCTTAATTGAATATTCTGTGAGCTTAAGTTCATTTCGTCGGGTCAAACCAGAGTATTATGGATCTACTCCTGGTGCAATGGCTAAAATGGCATATCGCCGTAAACACAACTTATCAAGCGAAGATATAATGGATCCAAAAATATTTGCACGATGGAAACCTACTACTGCAGACTTAGAGGCAATCAGTGTACCTACGTTTCCTATGAAATTGTCTGCCAAATCTCTCAACTTGACATTTGAGTGTCAAAGTTTTCAGGATACAGCTCTTCCTCTACAAGTGGTTGTGAAAATGCAATCATACTTTACGATTCCCAAAACAAAGAGGAAAGCTCAATTTCAACATCCTGGCACAGAGTGGCAGAATGGATCTGGTTTAAGCAATGAGCCGATTGTTGCTACAGCTTTTGTTGTATACGAAATGGAAAATGTAGCACCAATACGTTTAGAAATACGTGAATGTTTTGAGAGGAAATATTCATTTATTGACCCCGCAACTAATCAAGAAGTTGTCAAGGCAAGTCCATATTACTACATATAAATTTTGACTAGAATTTTAGGTGTTTAATAACTGTGGCCCATTAAGGCAACAAGAAAGATCAGTCCAAACGACGGGTTTTCTCACGCTGTATCCAGGAAGACTAGTTTCATTATCGTCCAGCACTCAATTCCGAATTTGCCCATTTCAAGCAACTGATACAACGAAACCAGGGCATGTCAAAATTCTTTACTATTACATGATTTCACCAAAAACTCCAATTCTTTCGACAGAGTTTGTTGCCCCTCAACAGAGTTTTTGGTTTATGGATAATATGGCAAAAGTTTTGGGCCGATTACCAGAAAGTATTCAAAACCATATACTTGGTTACATTGGTTACACAGTTCTTAGCTCCACTGATGCTAGAGCTATTACCAAGCAAGCCAAAGAGCATCGCAGAAATGGCCACAATGAAGTCTCGAAACAATGGGAATTAAGGAATAAGAGAAAACGAGTCAGCGATTAAGGCCTCATCGATTTTTGGTGCAGCACAATTTTACATAATCAAGTTTTCAATATGTATACTGCATTTTCAATGTATTTCAGATTGTCGATGACATTATTAGCACCACTTAGGACTTCTTCATGGTTGTAATTCTGGACTAAAAATTTCAGAAATGGGGCAACATTCTAGCAAATTCATTTAGGGCATTTGGTCACTGAGGAAATCATTTGTACCTAGTACACAAGTACACTTGCAAGACTTTTTTTAGGGCGGGTCTGGATGCCACCAAAACTGAGAGATTGTCATCAAAATTCATTTTGACGAAAATGGCGTATCTGGATACAATCTTGTCATCTTTTTCCTGATGATACATGATGAAACATAAGTGTTCCACTTCCACGGGGGCCACAGGCGCTCAGGAGTGGGGTTTGACTTAACGAAGGCAAAACAAAAAGTGAATTAATCATTAAAAAAGGGGGAAGTAGCTAGATCACCTCTAAACCAAAACACCTTCGAAATATAGTAAGATAAAAACCTTTCGGGCATTATCTTGCACTCTGCACGCAGGACACTTCCCCTTACAGAGGGTGGTGACCTAGGGTGCTTTCCAACGACTTGATCATAGATGCTGCCACGCGATCCTTCTTGGCGCGAGGCACGATCCAACGACGGAACAAGATGGGAACGTCGGAATAAAGAGTATGTGCGGGTTGCCACGAAGACTCAGTTTCGTCCAGCCCAAGCCACTTAACCAGAACCTGAAACTGACCATTAACCTCGCGAGTCTTCAGAAACCCTTCCACGTGAAAGCCACCATCACCATGAGCCACTTGATCCAGTAGGTCTTGGGTCAAATCCAGTGAACTATCACAATAGTACTCGAGTCTACACGCATAGTGCTGAGACTCGGCATAAGGAGGAACAATTTGTCGAACTTCCATCACATGGTCAGTGATAACTCTCGAAACTTGGCACGGCCCTCGCCAGCGTAGAGTCAGCTTGCTT
>JNBS01002046.1:0-24441 GCA_002081575.1 Thraustotheca clavata | reverse complement strand
ACCCCAATGCACTCGAAATCACAAAAAGTTTTACAAGCATGTAGGCACAGAAGTAGTGCTTGATGGTCGAATGAATGGTGATTTTCTCATTCGTCCTACATTTGCTGAAAAAAACTTGGTAAAAGTTGATGGGTTTATGTGATGGACTAATTTGAAATAGATTGTTGATGTTCGTCGTAAACCAGCTCGGCACCAACTTAAAAATTATAAACGCAATCTCGATGTAATTCTTGATCGAGTGCTTCAAGGAGAAGCTGTGACAGGAGAAGTGCATTATCAATCGAGCTTGGAAAGAGCGTTGTACAGCATTGGGAGTGATGTTGACAGTCGTGTTGTCATTGATTTGGATGAACCTTTTGATCGAGCTTGGTACAATCAAAGCCCAAAAAGTATTCGAGCATCATTTGTTCGTGCTCCTACTGCTTAACATTTATCTATTTAGTACTTTTTTAATCAACTAACTAGCATCACAAAACATAAAACTTCTTGTGGGGTTAACTTTTTATGTCATAGTGGTGAAATTATGCTGAATGGTACACTCTTGACTGTTCTCAATAAAAAATGTAGTATTAAAGCAACATTATGGTTAGTTTACTATAAAAGCAACATCTCTAACAAGGTAATCTATATTTTAATAGATATTTGGACTGTCTGTAAAAAAGACAATGCAGTTCATTATACCATTTTTCATTTTGCAAAAACATCAATGGATACAACTGAAGATAAACGCTGTGCTTCAGAGAAAGTTATGAAGGAAAAGCTACGTGTTGTTTTGATGAAAAATAACATGTTGGTATCTTTCAACTTTTTACAAAACTTTAAGCTAAAGAAAGGTATACTCAAAGACACTTTTCATATCAACTTATTGGAAAAGTAGATTTCTTAACCTGTCTACGATGTTGTAGTTGATTTTGTTTTGACCATTATATTATGTCTGCAACTGAGTTATGTAAAATGATTCATGGTGATAGAACTATTGTCTTGATTCAAAGTTTCAAGGCAATCACAATTCCTCTTTTTTCTCTTTCGACTCTTACAAGATTTGAATGTGTCATTTACATCGATGAAAGTATCATACAATTGGAACAGTGTGAACAAGGAGAATATAACATGAAAATTGCCAAATATTGGACAATTGATATATTCGATGTGGTATGCTTACCGAAATATAAAAAGTTGGTCAAGTCTCCATCCAAGGAAGCATTCGTCAATTTTTTTAAACAATTGCAAATATTCGGTACAACAAGCGCGTTTGGCTCATTGTTGATGAAATTGTCAAAATACAAAGTATGGAATTACCTATTCCATATCCAACAAAACAAAGTTCCAAACCTTTTTACTGAATAGTCTCTGGTAGTACTGGAATCAACACGTTTATTCTCAAAAGGCATTTAGAAGATTGGACATTTGATTTCCTGTTTTTTAGTCGCGATGCAACTTGGAACACAGCTCAAAGTGTTGCTTCTAGCATTGACCTTGATATGAAAGATGGATTTGATGGCATTACTTTTGAAGGATTACCAGGTATCACTAATAAAAAAACATTAGACTTGTTATTCAATACTTGATCGCAAAGTAGCGAGGTGTTGACACATCAACACACACGAAATTACTTCAAATTCAAATTTCTTCAATAATTAACTCTATAAAGTTGTGTGATGCCATAATCCAATCTATTGGTACTCAAGTCACCATTGGTAACATGAATTATGTCATGATAGCTCCCAATTGCCTTCCTGGTGAATACAAGCCACCAACTAACTACGAAAGTTTGTATTTCTTTATTCCTCAAATCATTGTCAATGATTCCACCAACGAACGCCAAGCTAAACGAAAATCAGCTTATGGAGATTAGAATTTGTTGTACTAGAACTCTTCATTCAAGTGGCCACATAAACTTTGACATAGTGTCGTGTTGTATAGATGTTTAAGAATATTTGCTCGCGACTGAATTCAGTCTTACATTAGAAATCTTTAGTGCTTATTACAGTGAATCAAAATATATTGATATAGATATTCATTTGCTACAGTGATCATTTTAAACTTTGCTCCCTTTCAGTCAAACTTTTCTCATAGGAAATGATATGATATTATAAAATCAAGCATGTAGAAAAACTTAAACTCTATTATCTTTCAGCTATATGTAATCTCTTATGACTTTTATGCTAATAATTTACTCATTTAACGTTTATCATCATGATATTATTTATCTCTTGTATGGATGACTTGACAACTACGTATTGTTGTTGTCTAAGTAGATCATCACGAAAGAACCTTTCAGCGACTGAATTGGCCTTACGTCAACAGGAACTTGTCAAGCACGGGGTTGCATTTGAACCATGTAGCTTTAATTCACATAACTATGTGCGAACACCAAACCCCCTGACGAAAGACTAAACTAGTCTCTATATAGCTTGAATTGATTGTCTAGACCATAGAAACAAGTTGTCTACCGACTGAATGGGTTTGAAGTGAAATTGAGAATGAGAAGCATAAACACATTTGGTCATGAAAATAATTTGCACGAAATCTTTAAAGATATCTGATATATCATTTATTCATTCAACCAATCACGAGTTACAAAAAAGATCTTTGGGCATAAATCATGTTTCAGAAGATTGGTAATTTGAAGCAATCATAACAATCCCTACAATACTATTTGGATGAGTTTAGCAAAGTCTTTGATAATAAACGTAACATTGATCAAATATTAAACGAAATTCCACCATTCTTATTGCGGAATGGAATCTAACACAGTAGTGAATTGATTTATGCTCGTATTTATAAAATTTTATGTATTTAGCACTTTATAAAATCAACAAACTAGCAGAACAAAACATACAACTTCTTGGGTGCTTAACAATTTATGCAGGAGTAGACCAAAGTCGAAGATACTTGATCATACCATAATATGCTCCTCCATTGGAGTAATTGAGCAAAAAAAGTGAATTGTCTTCATCTTCACCAGCTCTATAAGCGAATTCACTACCCAAATCATACGGTTCACCTTGTTGGCCATTGACAGCAACAATGAAACTTTTTCCATATACTTTGACAATCAAATGAGCCCATTGCTTGGGTTTTAAAGTTATTGGGTGACCATTAAGTTGTGGTGCACAGGAAACATCTTGATTGTTAAATGTGATGCTTAGTTGAAATTCACTCGAAATCAAAATACCAAACCATCGCCAACCTGAACCAAAGCAACAAACCCATCCACGACCGAACGGACAAATTGAGGCACTTACCACAAAGTTGCATTTACTCATTACGTTGTAGAAATATCCAAGGCAAACAAGATCACGGTCGTTGCTTGTTTCTTCATAATAATCACCATCAAGATACAGCCCATCGTTTACATCCAAGTAACTTGATCTTGGAACACTTAATGCATTGTCCGAGACTGTGTCGAGTAAGTTTTGTTCCAAAGGATACCAGCATAATAAGTTAAGGCCATCACTTAGAGTAGTTAGCAATTCTTGACTTGCTTCGAGTTCGCTGGAATTCATCCCAGGAATAGCTTCACGAGGTCGAGTTTTTGGGTCAGTAGTATATAGCTCAAGATGGCGAATAGAGCCACGAAATAATTTATCTTGTTGATTGCGGTGGTAGAGGTACATAAACCCTTCCGAAGAAGCTTTATCGAGTCCAGTGTACTTGAAATTAGATTCGAGCGATATATCGTCCATCTTTTCAGTATTGACAAGGACTTGAATTATGAATGCTGGAATATCAACTCGAATAGCAACATCAATCCAAGTGTCTTTAGGAAAAATAAACGGACTGTCATCTTTACGAATAACAAAGCTATCAGCTCCAGCGTTGAAATTTAGCACAATACAAAAGTCTTGAATAATTTCAAGTGAAAACCAAGCGCGTCTAATACCACCAACAAGAATGAATCCAGGCTCAAGAGCACGAATTGATAAGCTTAATAGGAATTGATTTTTGTCCAGTCGGCCACCAAATTTATCCAAAGCCAAATGATTGTAGTGCTCTTGAATTTCATCCAAGTAATCACCAGCAAGAGTTAATCCATTTAGAACTTTCACAGAACAGCAAGCTGGAATTTCGACAGAGTGATCTGAGGCTGAATTATGGGTATTTGTTTCAAATTTGTACTTGTAAATGGTTATCCAGTCATCCTCTTTCATTTTCGATTTAAGTTGAGCAAAGTTACCACCAGACTTGGTTGATATGGTAATCGCTGCGGGTGTAGCATTTGGTTGCGAGTGGCTAGCAATAGATTCTACTTTAGCCTGCAACAATGTTCTAGGCACACCATTTTGTCTAAAGTCCACAATTTTGTCATATAATATACGTGCCTTTGCAGACATCGCCACACCAAATTCTTTGATTTCATCCACATTTTCACAAGTATACAACACTTCACCATTGATTTCATTCTCAAGAAATGCATTGCTATACTTGGAGTAATCCAATGCATTGAGTAATTGAAATACTTGATCTTTTGTCAATTCTCTCAATGGAACAGTAGCAAACGTAGTTGATACTTTTGGTGGTATTGGTGTTGCTGCAGAAACAAGTGCAATTGGAGCAATAGTAGGTAGAGAAGCCATTGCATGTTCTAATCGTTTTTGTAATGGCAATCCAATGATACTTTGCATTTTTACAAGTAGTTCATTGATTTTGTTTTCCAGCATGACTGGATCATCAAATGCTGATGAAATATCAATGTACAAATTGCCACCCAGTACAAACCCAACTTCACCAGTCCAATTCTGAGGATTTTTCAATGTTGGCGATGGATCTGTGAGCACTGGAATCATTTTGGTTGCTGTTTTTCTTCGAGCAGCATAGTTAAACTCCAATTGACAATTATCTTCAGCATTGCTGCCACCCACTTTATCAATATATCTTTGTGTCACAAACACGACAATACAACGAGCATTTTCATTTCCCTATTAGAGTAAAATTTTATATTGATGATATGATAGATATATGTACCTCCATTCTTTCATCATCAAACCATGTAGTGATACCTCGATCTCGAAGCAATTTGTTCACTGAACGAACATGTTGATGATTGATACCATCTACTCCCCAGTCATGAGTTAAGAAGACATCCGTCAATGAATTGAATAATCCAACGAGTTTTTCATGTGATATCATTCCATTTGTAGATGATTGACGCCATAACTCTTCATTAAAGAGATCACCACATACCGTTTGACACTGTGTTTTATCATATAATTGATCTGGAATACTTGCACCAGCGCCCATTAGTTGTCAGTTGATTAAATTAACGTTAAAAACTACCGACTTCTTACAAAATACTCTATTGGTATTGAATGAATGAGTTATTGTGGAGACACGTTTGGCAAAGTTTTTATGAATAAACGTAAATTAAATGACACAATAGTTAATAGATGGGGATAATGTGTTCTTAAAATTGTATCTATTTAGCACTTTTCAAATCAACGAACTAGCGATTTTTTGTGTGGTTAACAACTTATGCAGGAGTAGACCACACCACAAATCAATGAACATAATATAACACTAATGCCTAAACGTTGGGCTCATTTGGTTGTCAAAGTAAATGATAAAACTAACATAGTTGGTCTCAATGGCGAACAAGCTGATCCTATTGATTTAGGAAGTGAATTTGCTTATAAAGCTGGTGACGATGAACACAATAATCCTTACTTACTCAATTATTCAAATGGAGGCACTTTCTACGGCATGATCAAATCTATTCAATTATGGTCATCTAAAGTGTAAAGAATATAATATTATATTTCTAAACCTTATCTTTAAACTGTGCTATATAGTTAAGTTTATCTCGTTCATCCTAAAAACATTTTTAAATGAATTACTGTGTAAAAACATCGTCAAAAGCAACAAAATTTAAAATTTGAAATGTTAATCATAAAGACCAAGTTTACGTATACTCATAGTAAATATACAGCAAAGAACAAAGAATTCCTATATATGGCAAAGCACCACATCTAATAAGCAAAAGATGTATAATGCCATATTTAGTAGGAAAGATGGTATTTGCCACATATAGTATGCTAATTATGGCAATGGCCACTTTTAAAAAGATATCCGGATTTGTATCCGGCGCTTCCATTTCTTGAACAATTAGCGAGGACTCATGGCACTCGAAGCTCCATCATCTAATGGAAGTGAAATTCCTTCATCTGTAGCGCTTGGAACTGATCAAGAAGAACGTATTTTGTCTGCTCAAGTTGAATTAGTCAAGAGTGATCATGTGTTGGAACCGAGTCCAAGCCCAGAGGAGGAAGAATCCGAAAATGATTTTGCACGTTGGAATCGTGAAGAAATTCAAATGGAATTAGCAGATTTAGATGAGTCTGGAGAACGTATTGAACGTGTAGCTGATCTCTTTCTCATGTACAATCAACATGATGATGAACATGTCAATGCATTATGTGATATTTGGTTGCATGAAATGAAAGAAGCGGATACACATGATCGTATTCCATTCTTATACGTGGCAAACCACGTTATCTTTAAGAGTAAAAACAGCAAAACAAACAAAACAGAAATGTTTGCTACTCATTTCTTACCTTTATTACCAGAAGCTGTGTCATTGGTATGTACATCGCCTGCTGATCGTGATACTGTCGTTCGCATTTTAAAATTATGGGCAGAACAAAATTTGTATCCTTTAGAAGATATTCGTCGGATGTGGAAAGAAACAGGAGAAGATTTACCACAAGCATGGACTGAAGCTCAACCAGCACCAACTATTATTGATACTGCATTTCCTACTATGGAATTAGAGCCTGATATTCCAATGGGATTAAAAGCTCGGGCTGCACATCCGTTGATTGATTTATTTAAACGAATTGATCATTCCAAACACATTATTCATCATATTGAACCAAAAGTGCAAGAAAATCATCAATATGTTATGCAAATGGCTTCGTCTGCCGTGTTTAAATCCGCCTCAGATATTCTTGAACAAGAACGAAATCCTGCAGCTCTTAAAGCTAAAGTGCAAGCATGTATGCAAATGCTACTTATTCGAAATGTATGTGTGAATGCTTATATATTTTAAGTTCTAACAAATTGCAACTAGAAACATGTCAAAGATCTACTTGATATGCAACAACGTGTTCAACGTACAGCCTCCGCACTGCTTGAAGATGAGGTACTTTACTAAATATTGTCGCTATAAATCATGTATTGAATAGAAACATGCAATAACAAAATTAGATATCAAATTTGAACAATGTGACACTATCGATATGGGGCTTGTTGATCTTGAAGATCATCGTAAAACATATCCAGAAGAGGTATATCAACATCTCTCTTCTCTGAACTATATTTTCATGTAGTGGATTCGTCATGAAGAGTCTGCAAGAGCTCGTAAAAGAAAACGCGAAGAAGAAATTAAACTTATGGAAGAAGAAATCGCACGTAAACAACAAGAAGCCATGGCTGAAAACACTGCAAGAACACAAGAACTCGAAGAAGAAGCAAGAAGTAAACTTGAAGCATCCAAAAATGAATCCATTACAAAGAAACTCAAAGTTGAAAAAGACAAAGATCAACCTCTTATGTGGCATCCGTACGTCTCTATTTCTCTACTCTTTCTTCATAGTTTTGCTTAGAGTACTACGTGAACTCGTTCCAGTTCCAGCACTCAGTGATCTTGGTGAAGAATGGCGTGATCATTAATCACATTTTATCAATCTATCGTTCTTTATCTTCCCTATTATCATCTCTCAAGTCAACTACAATCAAATCTTCATTTCTATCTTTCAACTCTATCACTTCCATTCTTCAAGATGCCATTCCCAATATTGAAATCCCTTATCATCTATTCTACAGCTTTTATCATTATTATCTCTCATTATATCAATCTCTTTAGTACATTACTCTTGATTATTCATCATGAATAAAGCATTATGTGAATATTCATCTTAAAGATGACTTTATGTGCATATTCACTCTAAAGATAACATTGTGACCTATTGTATCATGAAATATATCCATCCATACATCCACCATGTTGTCGCATTTCATCTATTTAGCTACATAAATCCTTCATTCAAATACATTCACATATACATCCTTATCAACATATTTAAACAATTCAATTCCATTTTCATCAAGTAAAAATTGTTATTTTCATCATATTTCATCACGACGAATTTATATGTGTCGTCGTTAATAGTATCATGTGATGTAATCCCTTATATATAAGATAAATTATACTATATTTAAATCAAATACAACATGACCAGCGTGCCATCTGGTCGCAAATTTTATTTGAAGATGGACGACCTCTATGGCACATCGAATGGTACGACTCTTATCTCTTGATGATTACAGCTAAAGGAAAGCTGTAGGCTTCTTATCATTTGCTTCAGAGCTAGCTAAACAGATTAGTCATGATGCTATCGAGCTTTCAGTGTCTGCTGTCGAAACAGCCAAGTTTTTAGCTCAAGAATCGAGTATTGTAGTGGAAAAAGCTGCTCAATTTGCACATGAAGTAGATCCAATGCAAAAGAATCAAAAGTTATCTTGTTTCTAGACGTTAGCTGAGCATTTTCCTGATGAAATGAAGTATGATGACGATGATATGCCTCCAGAAGATATTGTGATGATATTACCATGGATCAACGATGTTGAAATCTTTCAAAAAAGAATGGATTGATAGAAAATATGTAGGATGGAAGTGTAAATGAAGATGTACAAGATCAAGTGCTTGAAATTAGTTGGGATTTAGCTAATTTTCAAGTATTGACTAAAGATGAATTGGAACCAATATTTGATATTGATGTATGACAATCGATAAAAATATTTTTCTGACAAATATCTTAGAGATATCTCTTAATAGCTCCACAATTACTTGCTTTTGATGCTCATTTAAGACAGGTATTCTTTTGTATTTTTTTATTATCTTATTTTGTATGAATAGCGTCATTTTGAGTCTGCTCGTAAAATTCCTGAAGATGTATTTTGGGGCAATTACTTTTATCATTGTCATGCAGCTCGCATACGCTATGGACTTTCCCCTTATGTAGAAATGTCTTCTCGTTGTATTCAACTTCCTACTTCTCCATTATCTTCTACTGCTTCCGAGTCTTTGCCTCCATTTGACCGATCCAATTCAGATTTCAGTCTTGATTCTCCAGAACCATATCAAGAATTCGAGTTTACTACAACTCCTGAAGAAGAAGAACTTACTGAAGATATTGAGCAACAATTGGAAGCAATGGCTGAAGTTCCAGCAAAAAGAAAACTTGGTATTCCTACAAGATTAAAACGAAGTATGTCTGCTTGCAAAGAACGTTTATCCCATCAAAAGTATATGGAAAAACTTGCTTCATTGCGTCGACGAGAATCCACTGGTGAAAGTTTAAGTGAACCATCAAAAAGTCGCTTCCAAAAGTGGTCTCAAACATCCCAAGATATCAAATCCTCACTACATCGTCACAGTGCGAGTGAATTTCTTAAGAAAAGACCATCTTTGCCTTCAAGTGTAAAGAAGCTGAGTAAATGGGTCCCATCCAGAGCTTTTCGTAGTAAAAGTTTGTCTGTCTCGGAACTCGAACATCTTCGAGAAATTCAAGCGAGGTTGTATGCTTCAGATGCTCCAATTTTAGAGTCTCCCCCACCTCTTGACAACTACAACTAATTGATTGAATTATAATAACAACTATGTGAGAACAATTTGAGCTTGTTCTTGAAGCTTCATCGTCTTCATCCAGCCAGATACGCTTGGAATATTTTCAGGAATTACAATAGTAATTGTAGGACCACCATTATACCACGAACGATAAAGTTTCCAGCTATCCCGATCAATGATGCTATTACATCGTGAGTATTGCAATTAAGTATTGTTGTCATACCGAAAATCTTGTTTGAGCTGAAGATTTTGACGAATTTGAAGAAATTCTCCAATCTCTTGAACAAGAAGAGAATTGCTAATTGAGCCTGGAAAGCAAGCATCAAATGGGTTTGGTGATGTTACAAATTCCTATTATCATAAGCTCAAAATACAATATTGAAATAATATTTGTACCAGCCAATGTTGGACCCATTGGGATGAAATTACATACCACGTTTCTCCACGTCCAGGATATCTGTTGGCAAACTTTTTAAGCATTTTTAACTCTCTTTGAGGTTCATGATCATCCATAAAGGTGCTCATAGATTGTAGATTGGATAGCATTGGTATATTACTATGGGATCTCAACATAGGAATAGCATTTGGGTTAAAATCATCTTCCATTGACAGTCTTGTAGGACGTAAATCACTAGCTTGGCTTTGTGTACGTCCTCCAGAAATCATAGGCGATTGTACAGCAGAAGCAGTGTGATTAGCATCATTTGTGTCATACGCCAACCGAATTGATCCCAGAGGTCGATTACCCCAGCCACGCTTTTCCATTTCTTCAGTAGCATAAATATCATACCATTCATCATCAGCAGCTCTCTACATTTGCATTAGCTCAATATAATTATTAAGATTGCAATTACGAGTTTCATGTCGAGTAAATCTGACGGAGTAAGTAAAACTTCACCAAGCTCAAGCTGCTTCATGCCAAACTTGGCAGAGTGCTTTACTGTCACAATTAAGCCACCGATCGAGTCAAGAGGAATCAAACCATAGTCAATGGAATAATGCCACATTGGATTAAGCGTGGCTCGAATGGCTTTAGTCTTGGATTTCTGCCGATTGCGACCATCTTTTTCAATCAAAAATGCCTCACAGAACACGTTGTTGTTAGTGCTACTGCCATCCACAGGCAGCAAGTTCCTACAGCCTTTTATGATGATACGAAGCTGCGTTGATTCCATCGATGCCAGTGCTCAAGTGCCAGAGATGTCGCCTTTCTATATGTTATTGAGTGTCTAAAACCACGCAGATCCCACTATACATGGGAGAGCTACTGTGTGCATATAGAAAGACGATACAAGCGTGTCTTTGATACTTGCACGATGGAATTAGAGATGAGAAGGATCAAGTAGTTTTTAAGCGTTGAATGCATGTGAAAAGCGAGGAAAAGGGATAACATTGTGGTAGATGCGGTGAATTCAGACAATCTTGTGTCCTATGATTTCGATTTACACAAAAACTAGAATGACAATCAAACAGCATTTTTGATAGAAAAATAATCCATTGCTAGCATTTCTATCTGTATTTGTTATTGATAGAATGATGTATTGATGAAGGTTGAGTTGGATTTACTGATCGGATGGAAATGGATAGTAATGAATGTATTGAGCCAGTACAATAGTTTATATTGAGTTTTTGTATTAAGATTTTGTAGGCTTTTCCCCCTGTATAATTTAATTATTTGTATTGTTGTAGGCTATATTTCCTCTATAAATTAATATAGGACATAAGTTATGTTGGCTAGTGTCCCATGTGATTGTTTAACTTGCTATTTTCTGATAATATCGATATCATTCACGGATGATGATTGTCAACTTAATAAAAAATTGTATTTAATTTGTTGTGATGGATGGAAGTGGCTCATTTGAAAATGTTGTCATCATTGATACTTTGATTATGAGCTTGGTTGACGCGATTCAAACTTTAAATGGGAACGATGATTTTGAACAAGTTATCAATCATCTGAGTGTTGCTTCTCGATTGGAAATGTATTAAAAAAACTTCCGTTTATAAGGTGAAAGCCATCATGGTTTTTATATGCAGTGGAAAGTTTACCAAAACTTCTGCGTATTGAGTATACTGCTTCAGTTGGTACGAATTCGTCGGTGCAAACACTTGAGCTTTTGGTTGCTTGCTTAAACTTGTTGTCCAACATCAATTTATCTTGTGATGAAATGATATGTGCATCGATCAAGGCAATTGAGCAACTTTGTACAGCGCATAATCGATTACAGGATGAAAATTATGGTCAACTGGAAACCGAGGATGTTCATAAAGTGTTGGCGGAAATTCGTAAAATTGCTTCTGAGATGGCATGACAAACAGCAAAATTGGGTAAACATGCAAAAAAAGTGTATAGTCAGACAGAGGCAGCACTTTTTGCAATTAACAATGAAGAATGGTGGCATTGTTGTGATGCTTTTGAAGTCAAAAGATATGATATTATTACGAAGGCAATTTGTTGCACTGGAACGAACATTTAACATGTCATGTGGCATTGTAATCAAGCTCATACTTTTCTCTCTAACTTTTCTCTGTCGATTGACGATATTCAGTTCTTCATTGACTATGTTGATTATGTAAGGGATGCTATTCAAGATCAATTATGTTCGTGGTGTGTTTTTGCAAAGATGAATTATATCACTGTGAATAGTACACAAAATACACTTGGGCAATATTTAATGGGTCAACCACAAGGTCAAGTTTCAATTGATGAATTAGATAAAATGAGTGAATTCTTATATAATCTAATGCATGCTTGATAATTTTTTGTTATTAAAACTACTTAGTGGTATAATTAAATATCACATTTTAACATGACACCAAACTAAACTTTGGCGATTTTTATGCTTCGATAGTTATTACACTAAGTTGATATTGCCTTTATATATTAGATACTCGTTTACAAAATGATTTCTTTTTATCTGGTTAAGTATTATAATCTATCAACACAACGATCAAGTTAATGCAACCATATCACTGACTAATCCAATTATTTTAGTGCGGAGTTTTCAAATTGTGGTTGAATATCAACACAAACAATATATATCACTTCAATAGATTATCCAACTGTGAATGGCAAAACTATAAAAAATTGCACACTGATTGTATTGATGAAAGGGAATCATTTTGAAGTTCGCCATGGACAGAATAATAATGGACGTGATTTAATTGATTCAAACTGTAAATTTAAATGATGATTTTGAGCTAGTTATAAATTATCACATCGCTATAGTTGGGATACTTCTTTTAACATTAACTTTCGATTTGATTTGAAAAAAAATAGTTATGTCAAATCTAGGTTAAGCAATATCCAAACACCATCAAAACTCTCAATAGAAAAAGAGGTACTTTTCTGGCAAGAACTTGGTATTATAACGTTTGAGCTTCAATGGCAGAACTACACAAGTTTAGGATATTCAGATGGCATGCTTATAAAAAATGCATTAGGGTTGCAATATCCATTGCAAATAAGCTATGACGAGGGTTTCTTTATACTACGAAGTTGATTAGTCTCATTTCGAGATGTTATCGGTCCATTTAATTCAGTAGATGCCAAATACATTCAATGCCGATAAGCTGCATTATCATATCCACACAATATATTTTCCCCAACAACAAAAGCAGTCGAGTCATTCAATAGAAGTCCTGGAGCTTCAAAAATTGAAGCAGGTACAGATAAATTTAAAAACTCATTTTGAATTGCAACATTTTCAGCTAAAAGTGTTGTGAAAGCTGCCATAAACTCACTAAAGAAATTAAGAGTAGATGATACAGTCACTCTGTTTCAATTATTTGAAGGCGATATACTTTGCTTTGAAATTAATTGTGAACAAATGTTTATAACAAATATTGAAATGTTGTTTGCCCTCATAACTTTCACTTGGACTTATTCAGTAACTAATTCTGACTTTGCTGCCATTTGCCATCTCAATGATGCAGCGACGACTAATTGTAAAGAATTTATACCAACTTTTCTCTTTCATTGAAAAGTTTACTTCACCACTTAATTACCTTGAATCACTCTTCAATAAAGCTTATAATGAAGCTCAAAAGTTATCAGTAGAATTAACACAATATGTGACTATTAATGGTAGTTCACCACAACTATTCCACATGAATATATTTGATCCAAATGATCGACCATGGGGATTTTATGGTTAGTGCCTTGTTTATGAATGGGTGTCTGGTGATCACGAAGTTTTTTCCTTTCAAGGTGATAATGGAACCATTAATGCAATATCACATTACGCATCACCACTCACATTAACACCAGATCCTGCAAATACCAATGAGCTTTTCATTTTTTGGGCAATGCAGTTCGCGATATATTACAATAGTTATTATCTGTGTAGCTGGACTACTTGTGATAAATACTTTTATTGTACATGGTCAAATTGAGGGGCTCAATTTAATATTTGTCAACCGTTTGGTGGGTATTGTTTGGGTCGGTCGATCTCTTCATGTTATTCGTAGTATTACAGCTCCTTGCATGCTTAATACAACAACACTACAATAAGTACAAGCTGGTGAAATGGTGAGTTTAAATTCACCACCTTTACCATGGTACAAAACAATATTAACTGCAGGTGAAGTAACTTCGTTGCAATATGCATTGAATGACATTTTTAGCTGTGTGACAGCTTAATATACATCCCTCAATGCTTTCAAGAGTTCTAATTTGGCTTGGTTTATTACAATCATTTGGGTTTTTATTAGTCCTCAGCGACATAAGTGCTCAATTAATCGACAGTGTACAATGATAAATATGGATGTTGCATTGAAGTGTACTACTGGGTTTATTGAAATTGGTTCAGTAACTCGAATGAAAATTGCCGTTAGTGTAGCCTTTACATGTGCTACATTTTGGACCGTTGGCGATTTCCTTTGTTACGACCATTAGATATGCATGTATTATCATTAAATGGTCAAAGCATATATATGCTTCGATTAGACAATTAGAAATACTGCAATAACTATTATTTGGACTCAACTTCAGCTATTATAGCTGGCATATTTGTTATAAAATACAAGAAGAAATGGTATGTATTTGATATCAAAACTTGGCGCTTTCATATTCACCCAATTGCTATATTTTTGCCAGACCTTACTACTTCAAATAAGCGCGATATTTAACGCACTCCCTTAAAGGAATTTAAGTTGTTCACTTTGTAGCGACAGGGTTCTCACCGTTAGTGATGGATTAGTGACATCTTCAGACTACAAGAAAAATGCTGAAATTTATTGTCATTTTTCAATTGCCCGTTGCCATGAAGTCATCAACTCAAGACTTTTCGTTGAATTTGCCAACATTAGAATTTGATGAATTCAAAGGCCAAATTGGCTACCGAATTGATTTAAGTCACATTGGAGAAGAGTATACTCTAACATTAACATCGGGACGTTCCAAGCAGCAATGGTACGATTTAATTTCTATTGTTAATTAATCATAAAGTTTAGGGTCTGCACTATTAGTAGTCCGAAAACTTATTGTCCCTATGGTGTTGAGCTGCCTTACAATATAGTTTTTTCAATACTCCATGTACCGATTATTATACTTGTAGAACGTCTAAAGTATTTCTTAGAACGCTTTGTTGTGTCGAAATTACCATGGGAGCCGCAGTCGTGGCTGCATGGGAATGCTATATGAAGGATATTTGAAAAAATATTCACAAAATGAGTACAACGTAGTAAACTTGGTAAAAGCTGAAAATGCAAAAGTGGTGTTGACACTGAAAGTTCATTTGCCTGCAAAGTGGACCACAATACTACGCTTTGTATGTGAACCTGTTGCTCTCGATGAACTTGATACAATGCAAGCGAAAATTGATGATCTTGAAATGGAGTTGGCTATAATCAATACTAAAGTTGTGCGTGATCGAAGCATTCTTGTAGCCTCTACTGTATTGATCTTTGCTTTGATTGCTTTATACATGAAATACCTTGGGTTAAATGCCCGTAAACTACACTATGAATAAATTTGTGTCTTGATTTCTAACTATGAATTGGTGTCAGTATAATTGTATCTACATCTTGTATAATTTTGATAAATGCACCATGTATGAAGGAAGATACCTTGTTGTAAATATATTGAATAGCATAATAATGCTTCTACTGTTTGTGTTTAGTTTTTTGCAGTTGAATTTCTGGATGGCGTTGTAGAAATCCTCTCCAGAAGCCTTCACTTGGAACTTTTCCAATACAATTTTCAAATGGATTTGGGCGATCACGACGACATAGTAATGCAATCAAAGCATCTGCAGCTTCACGTTTTGTCATTGGAGCTGTTGCTTGTTGTTGAATAAGCATTTGAGCAGCCAACTCCTCTTCAAATGGTGAAAGTTTACGATGGGCACCAGCACGTGAAAATAGAAGCTGATGTGACTTGATATGTTCATTGACAGTCGAATGCGGAAGTGAATTGAGAGATAATTTAAATTTGATTTCTGTTGCTCTAGCAGCAGCTCTGCAACCACAAGAGTTGTCATTAGCATACTTGACAGCATATTGTAGTATTTCTTTAGTATATAATAGTTTTTTCTTTTCGCCTTTAGCTGGAGTAGTAGCATGAGCTAATGCAGATTTACAATTATTAGCACTTGCATCATGCACTCGATGCCATCGAACCAATGCTAACAACTTGGTTCGATCAATTTCATTGTCAATGGCCACTTGATATATTTTCTTGGATTTATCACCACTTATTATTTCATAAGCTTTCATATAATTTTCACCAAGAATGCATGGTAAACACATCCACTGTCTTGTTTTCAATGGATATTGCAGCTTTAAACACTTCTTCAGACAGAATTCGTAGGTACATTTTGAGCAGATCACATGAGCCATGCGCCAGCCACCAATGATACAAAAATCAAACTATCCGGATTATCGTCCCATACATCATTCTAGTCTATTTCCACGCCACTTTACTCTTTACCGTCAATTTCGCCTTTCAAAGTCAATTTAATCAACACAAACGTATTTGAATCCTCTCCTCCATACCTCATAATACACTATATTAGTATCCGTGCCAGCTTTTATATCCTTTTAAAATCCAACTTTTACCCAAAAGATAAAGATCATATTCCTTAAGGTGCGGTGAAATCAGTCAACGATTTTGAACATTTGTCGATCCACCAATCAAATCGAAGTACTTTCTCAAGGCTATCAAGTTGCACCAATCAATTTGCTGCAATGACAGATTCCCATCCAATCAGATGTCGTATCCGGATGAAGAGAAATGGAGAAGAGTGTCATTATTCAAGTTATGGCTGCTCTCGTGCTACAAGGAGATCGTGAATTTGTCGATGCTGCTCGTGCTACAGCATTGTTAGCTCCATTTAAAGCATCCTCTTCGTTCTATCGTATCTCTTTACGTAACAAGAGCTATTCTCTTGAAGCTGCTAAAGTCTTAGCTAATTTTCTTAAAACAATTCCTAATGGTCTTCGTGTGGCAGATTTGGCAGATATGATTGCTGGTCGACCTGAAGATGAAGCTCTTCTTGTGCTTGAAAATGTGTGCCGATCTCTTAAAGGTCATCAACTTGTCGAAATTGACTTAAGTGACAATGCTCTTGGTGAAAAAGGAGTACGAGCTTGTTTTGATATTTTACTTGAACAATATCATTTAGAAAAATTATTCCTATGTAACAATGGATTGTCTGCTGAATCGGCTAAAGTAGTTGCTGATGTTTTACTTTTTCGAGGTGATACCAAGCTTAAAACTTTTCATTTTTACAATAATATGAGTGGAGATGGTGGTGCCAAAGCACTAGCTACTTTGATTCCTCATTGTCCAGAGCTTGAAGATCTTCGCTTCTCAACTACACGAGCTCAACGAGAAGGTTGTCGTGTGTTTGCCAATGCTTTGAGCTCATTGAAAAATCTTAAACATGTTGATTTGAGTGATAATACCTTTGGTGAACAAGGAGCTACAGTATTAGCCAAAGGCCTTGGACTTCAATCTAAATTAGAAGTTCTTAACCTTCGTGATGCTTCCATTGGCGATGATGGATTAATTGCAATTTCCAAAGCTTTATTGAAAAATAAAGTGACTGGAATTCGTGTACTTGACGTATCTGGTAATGATTTGACTGAAGCTTCAATGGAAGCTCTTGGACAACTCGTTGCTGCTTTACCACAATTGGAAGAATTGCGAATTGAAGAAAATGAAATTGGCTCTGATGGAGCTCAAAAATTAGCTCGCTTTTTGCATAAAAAGAATGTGATTTCCAAGCTTCGTGTATTCCAAAGCAATACTAATGAAATTTCAAGTGTTGGAGCCTGGTGGATTGCCAATGCTTTGGCTAATAATTCAGCTCTTGAACGTGTCGAACTTGATGGCAATATGCTCACTGAAGAAACAATTGAAAAAATTAAAGAATTATTTACTGCCCATAAAAAGAGCTCTGTACTTGTTGAAATGGAAGACAATATGGAAGATGATGATGAAGATGATATTGTTCTTGAAGAAACTTTGGAATGGTCTGAAGATGAAGCTGATGATCAAATTGAAGCTATTACATCGTCACTTGCTGCTACTACAATTGCTCCTTCTGCAAAGCTTGAATTTCCTGCCAAGCGTGAAGTTGTTGATGCCAATCGTGCCCATGAATTGTTAGCTCCTTTCCGCAATCAAACACAATTATATTCTATTTCACTTCGAGGAAAGAGCTACACTATTGAAGGTGCTCATGTTATGGCTGAGTACCTTAGAAAGATTGAAAAGGGTTTGAAAATTGCTGATCTTGCTGATATTATTGCTGGTCGACCTGAAAATGAAGCTCTTTTGGTGCTTACTGCCATTTCAAAATCTCTCTCGGGTCATATTCTTGACACAATTGATTTGAGTGATAATGCACTTGGTGAAAAGGGTGTACGAGCTTGCTTTGACTTGTTGATTCCTCAACCTAATCTTAAGCATCTTCTCTTTGAAAACAATGGTATTTCGGCCGCTGCTGCTGCTGTCATTGCTAAAGATGTTACTTTGCAAGCTTCTCAATTGGAAACATTTTCCTTTTTCAATAACATGAGCGGTCATGATGGTTGTATTGCCATTGCCTCCATGCTTTCTGGACTTCCACATTTGACTAAATTGAGATATGCTAGTGCTCGTGCTGGAATTAAAGCTAGTTGTGAACTTGCCAAGTCCATTGCAAAGAATTTGACCAAGTTGGTGGAATTGGATTTGAGTGATTGCTCGTTTGATGAAGAAGGTGCACAAGCTCTTGCTGATGCTATTCGCAAACAACCCAATCTTAAAGTGCTTAAATTACGTGATGCTTCTCTTGGACCTGACGGTGCTATGGTTGTTGTAAATGCTATCAGCAATTTGCGTTTAACTTCTCTTGATTTATCTGGCAATGAGCTCGAAGACGAAGGCATGAGCAATATCGTATCTGGTCCTCATTCTCTTGAAGCCCAAATGGATTTGACAGTATTGCGTTTGGATGAAAATGAGTGCACATCGAAAGGTTTGGCTGTATTTGCTGATGAAATTCGTGCTTCCCTCCCAAAGCTTGAAGAATTATCTCTTTGTGGCAATGAAATTACTGCAAGTGGAGCTGTGTCTCTTATTAAATCAGGTCTTGCAAATAAATCTGCCCTCCAACATCTTTACCTTGATTCAAACATGATTTCAACCAAAGGAATTGAAATGATGAATGAACTTTTAAAGAAGATTGGAAAAAGTCATGTTCTTGGTTCGATGTCTGAAAATGATGAAGATGCCGAAAGCGAGAGCGAAGATGAAGACAACTAAAGAGTTTATCTAATACAACATTTATACGTGAGTAGAAAGTACTGATTTTTATCAGTATCATACAGTAGAAAGTGCATCTAGCAATGGTTACCAATCGTTACTTGATACATTTTTTGTGATATATTTTTTTGGTTGTTATTCCATATATTTAGTATGAACAGGTATGAAATACTAGATCGTCTAGGCGATGGTGCATTTGGAGAAGTTTTAAAAGCAAGGAGTCTCAAAACAAATGAAATTGTCGCTATAAAGAAGATGAAAGCATTGTTTCCTACATGGGAAGAATGTTTACAACTTCGAGAATTGAAATCACTCAAAATTTTACGACATGATAATATCATTCAACTTAAAGAAGTCATTCGAGATAAAGCAGAACTCTATTTTGTATTTGAGTACATGGAAACTAGTCTATTTGTTTGGATGCGAAAACACCCAAATGCACATGAAAATGACATTCGATCAATCATGAATCAACTCTTTGCAGGATTGGCCTACATGCACAAACATGGATTCTTTCACAGAGATATAAAACCTGAAAACTGTTTATTAAATGGTGATGTATTAAAGATTGCTGATCTTGGTCAAGCTCGGGAAATTCGGTCAAGGCCACCATTTACAGATTATGTTTCAACGAGATGGTACAGAAGTCCTGAACTTTTGCTCCGATCATCCACATATAATTCTCCAATTGATTTATGGGCTTGTGGATGTATTATGGCTGAACTTTATCTTGGCAAACCACTTTTTGCTGGATCAAGTGAAGCTGATCAAATGTGTCGAATTTGTAGTGTACTTGGCACTCCTACAAAAGAAAATTGGCCAGAAGGAGTCACAATGGTATCACAGATGCAATTCAAGTAAGTCTACTTTAAAGTGGTGATTATAAACAAAATGATTAGATTTCCAAAGTGCAATGCTGTACCGTTAAAGCAATTGATACCAATGGCAAGTCCTTCTGCTATTCAATTGATGTGTGATTTACTTCAATACGATTCAACAAGAAGACCTACAGCTACACAAGCATTACAATACAGATTTTTTAATCCAGTCACAACGCGATCAAGAGAGCCACCAAAAGATGTTGAGTTCAAAAAGCAAGCCCCTATACAAATGGAACAAAGACTACAAAATGAACACAAGATAGATGAAAGTAGAAAAATATTTCCACAATGCTATGAACGACCAAAACAACCATACAAAACCAAAATCAAATGTGATAATGGAGAAGATGATGACGCGATTGTAAATGATAGTATGCTTCAGGAACTACTGGATGATGTAATGTGCTGAATTAATTCTTGTTGAAAGGTTGTATCATTACTTGATTTGTTTATAATTTTCAATCATCCATCGCAACGATGAGGCCAATGTTTTAATATCAAGCTTATGCAAAGCACTATACAATGAGTTATGAGCAATGACCAGTTTTGGCATTGTATATAATACCTGACAGGCACAACACCCAATTCTGTAGCTTTTCGCAATCGCATTAAGTTGGTATCAGCACCAGGTTCATCCATTTTATTTGCTACGATAAGCGATGGACGGCTTGTGATATTTGGAGCATAAAGTTCCAATTCATTTTGCAAGTGTTCAAAGTCAGAAATAGGGTCTCGGCCTTCAGTTCCTGCAGTGTCAAGAACATATAGTAAAATCTACAAACTTAGTTAATCTAAATAATAATACCATCAATACCTTGGTTCGTTCAATATGACGAAGAAAATCATGTCCTAATCCAACATTTTTGTGGGCACCTTCAATTAGACCAGGTAAATCAGCAACACTGAAGCGATAGGTATCTGGAAATTCGACGATACCAACAAAAGGATGTAGTGTTGTAAATGGGTATGGAGCCACTTCTGGGGTTGCACGAGAAAGACTTCGTAAAAGTGTAGATTTTCCTGCATTAGGATAACCCACAAGACCAATATCAGCAATTGTTTTAAGCTCAAGTTCTAGGTATTGAGATGTGCCCGGTTTACCCAAAGTTTTTCCTTCAGGCTACAGAATACAATTCTTCAGTCATTAACAACAATAAGGTGTTTACCATTGTTTTGCGTAGACCACCATATTTAGTTGTTTTTCCTGTCAAAATGCGACTTCCAAGACCAGGTTTGCCACCAATAGCAACTTTATAATCGGTACCAGGAGTGTCAAGATCA
Organism: Thraustotheca clavata; assembly: GCA_002081575.1. NCBI lineage: Eukaryota > Oomycota > Saprolegniomycetes > Saprolegniales > Achlyaceae > Thraustotheca > Thraustotheca clavata. The sequence continues at coordinate 2,897 of JNBS01002046.1, read as the reverse complement.
ATAAGTGTTTCCTTGAGATCGATGTATTCAAAATCATCCAATTCATCATTCCAGCGTTCAATCTATATCACACCAGCAAGTTAGTTAAGATTTATGCAAAATGATTTACCCGATCTACAGCCTTAACAATTGTGCCTGGTGGTACTGGTACAATAACATCTTTACCACTTCGACCAGCACGATCGTTAGCTACATAACATCATTAATATTGCATACTTGAAATTATTAAATAAATTACGCATGCCGTTCCAGCCATCACCACCATTAAAATGATGCGTAGGTTTGTACAAATTTTGCAATCTACCATCAACATGTAATATAACATCACCACCAGCTCCACCATGACCACCATTAGGACGTTTTTGTCCAGGTCCTTCACCTACAATTACATGATTCATCTTAATATTTAATTAACAACATTGACATACTCACAAAACTTGTGCATCCATTGCCTCCATGGCCACCTTTAACTCGAATACGAATACGATCAATAAATTTTCGTTTGGAATGCTTGCTTCGACGAATACTAACTTTTGTCTTGACTTGTTCTTTAATTTTTTTGCTACCAATACTTCCTGGTGCATCAAATTCATTCAAAAGATCATCCATTTCATCAAAATCCATCGAGTCTTCATCATCAAAATCAAAATCATCATCATCAAAATTTTCGTCGTCAAAATCATCATCATCATTAAATTCCTCATCATCAAAATCTTCTTCAGATACATCAATTGGAGCTTTGGAAAACCCACGAAATACACGAGGATGAAGTACACGAGGCTTTAATCCATTCACAAAGCGGTTCAGCATGTTCAATCGATTGGTAACAAAAATGGGATTTTGATATTCATCCGGTTAATTACGATTGGTTGCTAATCAAACGTGAAATTCGCTCAAATAAGTACATGCACAAATTGGTTTATTCAAAAGCTATTTCAAGCTTATTTAAATTAGCTTTTGTTTATAATGCACAGCTATAGCAATCTACGCTATTCTAATGCTCCGTAAAATGCTTTCATGCACTATTTACATATATAAAAATAATGATTTTTGACCCAAACTAGTGCTCCATTAACTATTGAGCAATCATTTTAAACTCTTGTGTCACTGAATAAATGTCAAATATGTAATAATCTTCATCCTATAACCAAGAGTTTGCACGTCAATGTGACGCTATTTCATGAATAAGCTCTAAACAGAACGCTATGAGTCTAAAGTTTGTCTTAATGTAACCGTGAATAAGGTCGTTATGCACTTTTTTGCATACACAATTACATTTGATTTTTTGTAGGCCAATGACATTTGCATATGAATACTACTGCATGGCAGCATCGTCTGTGCCTCCTTTGGCTGTTCCTAGAATGAAATTAAAGGATCTTACATGGGCTAACAAGGCCAAGTTTAATGAACTTATGGAAAAGCATTCATTTGTTGTGCTTACGGATATTGGAAAGTTGAAAAATTTGTATTTACAACTACGTGATGCAATGGAAAGTTTATTTCAAGAAAATGATCAAGCTAAAGATGCATGTACATCATCGTACATTTATCGTAATGAAACAAAAACACCAATGTGGTATGCTGGTTATGAAAGATCTCGTGTTCGAGAATGTTTTCGTGTTCATACTGGTGAACTTGAGCGTCTTAAATGGCCATCAAGTACATTTGAATCTGCATGGTTGACTTTGGTATGTGTTAATATTCTGTATTGCAACATATTGATGATTTATAGATGAAAAAATGCCAAGCTATTTGTGATAAAAGCCTGTCATTGACTTTGGGATACACTGTCGAGCCTGCTAGTGCTCAAAAAGAAGCAAAAGCTGATCTTTCAGTGTGCTATGGACTGCATTACCCAAATAAAGAAGGCACTGGACAATCAGATCAAGAAAATGTGTTTGAACACGTTGACCCAAGCCTTTATGTAATTGAGCCTGTTACTGATGTACGAGGTTTGGATGTCTTTGATCAAGCAAGTCAACAATGGATTTGTGCTGAAGATGTGTGTGTACCCCATGAAGAATTAGTACTCTTTTGTGGCAAAGCTTTGCAACGAGCTACAGAAAATCGTGTACCTGGTACTTTGCATCGAGTAACACGATACGAATCGACAATGAACATCCCTCGGTATTGCTTCATCTATGAACAAAAGTACGAGTCTTTCTTTCCCTAAGATCAATATACAAACAGCATCATTGAGAGTAATACCACGAATGAATTATGCTTATGGTTGTGGTTGAATCGTCGATTTAAACCCGTTTGTAGCTCCAAAGTACTTTTTGTTGGCTTCACGCACTCGTTCTGCAGCAGCTGACGGATTCATGAGTTCAATGCCTTGAACAGGAGTAAATGCCAAACTCGATGCAAGTCCTGATTGATGTTTTGTAAAGCTGGCAGCCTTGAGCTTGAGTTTTGTTTGTTTTTGAGCTTTTTTAATCACTCGAAGAGTGCCACTGCCTTCAGCACCAAGTCTTCCTGAAGTAATTCCCATAGCATTATCACCATATTCATCATTAGCAGTGCCAAAGTTTTGTCGGTTAACTTCTCGTCGAACTTCAGTCAATTGAACTCGTTCTTTCATTTTACGATATCGTTTTCCCCCACGTTTTCTTCGTGGTTTATCATCAGGACGAGGTAGAGCTTTTTTCGTTTTTGCTTTGTTAGGAGCTTGCCATTTTTCAAATTTATCAAGTAAATCAATATAAAATTGCTGACCACAGCTAGCTGTACGATGAGGCTGGCTATCCACACGTGCAGCCAAAGGCAACTTTGCCAGCAACAACACGTTGAGCTTTCATGCGTAAATCAGGAGGAAGTGATTGAATAAGTTCACAATTAAAGAGAATGCCCGTATGCCTCAATGTTGACATAGACGAGTACCCAGCCAACACTCGTTT
>JNBS01002043.1:0-14023 GCA_002081575.1 Thraustotheca clavata | reverse complement strand
CATCGTGTCGATTCAATTCTATCTTCTTGAGTCATTCTACATAGAAATTATTGCTTCATGTACCTCCAGTTCCTTCGTATAACTTCGTATAATGTGTGCTATACGAAGTTATTACGGATCAAGTAATCAATTAAGAATCCACGAAAGGTTTCATTATATTTGGATTCATGATATGACATTTTGGTAAAATTGTGGTAAAATATACGACGAAAATATTATGACTTCATAAAATTCCTCAATAATAGCTAGAAAAATACACATCGAAAAGAATTATTCGTATTGATTCGAAATAATTGTGATATCTAAAATAGTAATTATTCCAATTGTGTTAGATACAAGAATACACCAAAAACCAATCAGATGACCAAACTCTCTATCACAAACCAATTTACTTACTTTAACAGTAAAGTTATGACAAGTCGCAGTGTTTTAACAACGTCAGATTTGCTCAAAATCATTACAAGCTATCAAGATGGAGTTTTCCATGACATTTTACCTTGGCTTGGCAATGGACAAATGTTCCTTAAATGGAAAGACAAAGCCATTCACTATAAACATTCCAGAACTACTTTTCCTGACAACAAAAAGGCTTATTTGGGCCCATTGAGTTTGGCTATCTTGAGTGGTGATTTTGAAATAGTCAAACGTATTGCAAAGTGTCGACCACATCTTGTCGATGCACAAAGTTTTGAGTATGCTTTAGGTACACAAAACAAAGAAATGACTCAATATTTGATTAAATTGAATGGTGGCAATTTTGAATTTGAGTATTTGGATATATCATGCACTTTTCAATTTATCTTGTCTGTTGTACGTATGGATAATGTGGAATTGCTTCATATTTTACGAGAGTACATGTCAAGGCAATATGATCATATATTTTTTGATTGCTTCTCCTACATTTTACAAGGAGGAAATAGCAATTGTGCATTGTATCTCTATGAAATATTTCGTGAAAATGGTACGTTTCCTCCTGGTATTGTTAACGAAGCTGCTAAAATTGGACATCTCGAACTAATTACGCGATTGCATGAGGATAATGCTGCATTTACTACAGATGCCATGGATTTGGCAGCGTTCAATGGACATTTAAATATAGTTCAATTCTTACACGAAAATCGAACTGAAGGATGCACAAAACGAGCTATGGATAGAGCTGCTGGTAGAAATCATATCAACATTGTCAAGTTTCTTCATTTCAATCGTCATGAAGGATGTAAGCGTGAAACACTAGTTCGAGTTGTCCAACGTAACAACACAGAAATGGTGAAGTTTTTGATCGATAATCGACCTGAAGACTTTACTTCCGATGCTTTGGACTTTGCACTATTTGGTCGATCCAAGAAAATCATCAAGATTTTGCTTGAATCAAAGAGGCTTAAATTTTCACAAGATGCACTTGAAATAGCACTTGCCAATGATCAACCTGACGAAGTCATGCTATTTGCACAAATATACCCAGAGTCAATTCCAAGGGAAGCATTGATTCAAAAAGCACTGCAAGAAGCACGACTTAATGTTGCTTATCATCTAAAGGCTGCTGGATTCCCATTTCACTTACCTCGTAGTATGGTGAAATGCATGACTCATCCTAAAGCAGTTGAAATTTTTCAATGGCTTGTTGCTATTGAAATTCCATTGCAACCTCAATGGGTGAACCAAGCAGAGGTTTATGGTGAACCACCTCTGGTTGAATTTTTCAAAAAGAATATACCAGAAGAAGCTCAAGAAAGCCTGGGATTCAAATTATTCAAGTCATCATCAAAACTCTCTTCAAACTTTGACAAGCCATGGAAGACGCGAAAAAGCAACAACAATCAATAAAATATTTGTATCTCAATTTCTAATGATAAAAAATTGCATCAATTGCGAATTGAGCCTAATTGACAATTACTGGGAGTATTAAATTCAAAATTGTATTGAGATAATTAATGCGACACCGTAGCAATTGCTAGTGCAATTTGTGATTGGGATAAAGTTAGTAAAGACGACAAGTCACAAAGTTTCAACCACATCAGAATTGCTCGAAATTATTATAGCAAAGAAATCACCGAATATTTGATTGAATTGAATGGTGGCAACTTTGAGTTTGAGTATTTGGATGAGTATAAAACAAGCACATTGCAATTTATATTATCTGTTTTACGCGAGGATAATTTGGAATTGCATATTATACAAGAATACATGACAACAAAATGTAAGCTTCTTTTTTATCGCTACTCGTTCATTTCAAACCGGCGTTTACATGCTTGTGCAATGTATTTCTATGAAACATTTCATGAGCAAGGCATAGTGCCTCCTAATATTGTAAAAGAAGCTGATGAATTTGGTCATTTTGATTTGATCGTTCGTTTACATCATGATAATGCTGAATTTACAACTGATGCCATGGATTATATGCGTTAAGCTAGTGAAATTCTTACACGAAAATCGTACTGAAGGATGCAAAAAACGAGAAATGGATGGAGCTGCTAGAGCAAACCGCCTCGAAATTGTCAAGTTCCTTCATTTTAATCGACACGAGGGTCGTTACCGATACAATTACGTCGAGTTGTTCTATGTGGTAACACAGAAATGGTCAATTTTCTGATTGATAATCGTCCTGAAGATTTTACTTCCAATGCTTTGGAGTATGCAGTGGGTTGTCCATTAAAAAATATTGTCCAGATTTTGCTTGAATGAAAAAAGTTTAAGTTTTCACAAGAGACTTTTGAAATGGCATATTCTAATGGACATCCTGAAGAAGTCTTATTATTTGCACAAGCATACCCAGAATCAATTCCAAGCGAAACATTAATTCAAAAATCTCTCCAAGATGAACGATGCAATAAGCTTATCATTTAGCTGCTGGGTTCCCAATCATATTGCTAGGTGACTTGTCTAGTTGTGTTGCAAATTCTGAATCTTCTGAGTTATTTCAATGGCTTCTTGGCCAAGGGATTTCAGTACAACAAGAATGGATTGATCTTGCAAAGAAATATCGTAAATTTGCCTTGGTTGAGTTTTTTAGTACAATTTTTTCTTCCCAACAAACTATACAACATCAATCAAAATCACAAAGTTTTTCATTGAAATTCTTTTCCAATATCAAGATACAATGGAAAAAGCGAAAGGGAAGTAACAAACCTTGGGAGTTGTTGCAAAGGGGCACATTATCGAGCACACTCACCTCAAGCAAGATTGCTTAAAATAGCAAATTGATATGAAAAGAGACTGCAAAAGTGCCTAATGCACTTGTCCTTACAAAATTGACGATGAATTTGATTAACTTAGCACATATGACCAAACCATTAAACACAGCTCAATAGCGGTAATAATAGTACGACCTCGACTAAAGAAATTGACCTGTTATTCATTGTTCTTTAGGTATTCGTCTCGATTAATTAAAGCAGACCTTTTATTCATACATTGCTCCTCATTCGTATTTCTTGTTGGAAATGGTCCAAATGTTGAGCAACCAATTCATCGTGTCGATTCAATTCTATCTTCTTGAGTCATTCTACATAGAAATTATTGCTTCATGTACCTCCAGTTCCTGACGAGGCATCTGCAATGCTTGCAAGATCAATCATTAACACTTGTTCAAAACCAATATTTGCTATCTGCACACGAGTAAATAAATGAAGAATATCATTAACTTGTTCATAATTGCCAGCAACTTGAATATGTTATTTGAAATTAATGAGTTAGGCTTAAGGATAAACCAAGCATGTCTATGAGGCTTGTGTTGGGTTGATTTTGTATCAAAAGCCATCATTTCATGTTTAAAACCTTCGGAGGTGGGAGATTAGAATTGCAGTATATGCTTTGCAGTGTGCTTAAACTAAAACCAAATTCCTCCAATCATTTCTTCGCATATACTAAATTCAAGCAACATAATCTTTCACATGTACTACATTTATGTAGATATTCATACAGATTCTAATGTAAAATATTATCTTGAGCTTGATAATAAAACTGATATACACTGTATATATCCATACTTATCAATTAATGTAATTACATTTTATTCAATTCAATTAATTACTTAATGGTTGTATTCACGAATAAGTTTAAGTCAATATGTATGTAAGCATGAGCTATTACAATATTATGTATGGAAAACTCTTTGCTATGTATTGGGAAGGTCTACAAGGCATTGGAGCTCCGTTATAAACAAATCATACGGCTACCGAGTACCAGTGTAGTAAAAAATTGTTGATAACTTTTAGAAACAAAACCCGTTTATCAAAATAAAGATTTTGAATTATATCTAATGCAAAATAGATTACAAGAAGATTATTATAACCTTTTTCTATGATGTAGCTTTCATAACACCACATCATGGGTGGAAAAAATCAAGTTTAGATGACAGATACTACTTTAAAGTATCAATACTGTTGTTTACATTGATCCTTACATTGCAATTTGCAATATAAACTGCCTGTGCATGTAAAGTTAATGACAATGGCAAGTCGTAATGTTTTAACAACAATTGAATTGGTTGAGATTATTACAAGCTTTCAAGCTGGAGTTTTCTATGACATTTTGCCTTGGATTGACAATGGACAAATGTTCCTCAAGTGGAAAGACGAAGCCATACACTATAAACACTCCCGAACTCATTTCCCTACAAACAGAAAATCATATTTAAACCCATTGTGTTTGGCGATTTTGAGTGGTGATTTGGTAGTTGTCCAACGCATTGCAAAGTGCCGACCAGAACTTGTAGCTGTACAAAGTTTTGAATATGCTTTGGGTACACAAAATCAGAAAGCCTCTGAATATTTGATTGAATTGAACGGTGGCAATTTTGAATTTGAGTACTTGGATGAGTACAAACCAAGAACATTGCAATTTATATTGTCTGTTGTACGTGAGGATAATGCCGAGTTGCTTCATATACTACGAGAATACTTTACAAAGCAATATGAGCATATTTTGTGCGAGTGTTTCTCGCTCTTTTCAAAAAGATATCTACATGCTTGTACAGAGTATCTCTATGACATAGTATGTGACCAAGGCACATTGCCTCCTAATTTTGTGAAAGAAGCTGCTGAATTTGGTCGCTTTGATTTAATACGTCGTCTACATTATGATAATGCCAATTTTACTACTGATGCCATGGATTATGCTGCAGAATTTGGATGTTTAAAAACAGTGATATTCTTCCATGAAAATCGTACTGAAGGATGCACAAAACGAGCCATGGACAGAGCAGCTTGTGGCAATCACCTCGATATTGTCAAATTTCTTCATTTCAATCGCCAAGAAGGTTGCTACCCCGACACATTACTTCAAATTGTCAAAAAACGTAATTACACAGAAATGGTCAAGTTTCTCATTGACCATCGTCCTGAAAACTTTGCACACGATACGTTAAGTTTTGCTGTATATGGGCGATGCAAGGAAATTATCAAGATACTACTTGAATCCAAGAGGTTTGAATTTTCACAAGATGCTTTAGACGTAGCACTTGCCGATGATCTACCTGACGTAGTCTTGTTATTTGCTCAAGCATACCCAGAGTCGATTCCAAGAGAAACCTTGATTCAAAAAGCACTGAAGCTAGCACGATTTAACGTAGCTTATCATTTAGCTGCTGTAGGGTACCCGATTGAGTTGCCTGATGACATGTCCAATTGTGTGATAAGGTCTGAATCTCTTGAGTTTTTTCAATGGCTTGTTGATCAAGGGATTCCAGTACGACAAGAATGGGTTGATCTAGCCGAGTATTATCGTAAACCCGACTTGGTTAAATTTTTTCATCAAACAATCAAGCATCAGTCAAAGTCACGAAGTTCCTTATTGACATTCTTTTTCAACTTCAAGATGCAATGGACAAAGCCAAAAGAAAGTAGTTGACAGTAACAATTCATACACTACATTGTTATATACTACTTAGTCATCCGCTAAATGAAAAGCTTGTCATGGTTATCAGATATAGATTTATCAGAATTACAGGTATCAAATATGCGTACTTGAGTATCAGATGAGTATGAAATCAAATGTTTTGCAGTTGATTAAGAAAGCTTTGATGGATGTGATTATTTTGATGATATTGTTCTGATAATTTTTGTGTTCATGAATAGATTTTATAAAGAAGAATTAGATCTTAAATTTCGATTTCAATTACTGAGTAGTCGAGTATCTCAAAATTGAATATATGAGCAGCTTTGACGACACAGAGCTGCTAGTAACATGGATACAAGAAAGAATACGACTTCCAGGATATTCAAATGCTAAATGGACACCAGGAGATTCTGCATGTGTCAAAGAATTTGCAGAGTCTTCAAATATACCAGCTTTGTTTATATCAATGAATGGACCTTGTATTCGCGTAAGCACAACTGCACCACGAGATGCAGCAAATGTCATGTATTTTGTTAAAAATGGTCAAATTGCAGTTAAACCATCAGTAGCAAACAAATCATTGCAATTTGGTACTATTCAAGGTGAAGGAATTTCATCTCTTCTACAGCTTATGAATACATTTTATTTGCAACGATTACAAAATGAAAAGAATTGGCCTGAAAGTGTTCAAAAAGAATTTACAGCTCAATTCTATCGCTTCATGTCAAGTTTAACTGAGACTGTAAGTCGTGGAATGGGAAAAACAGTATTGTATCTCCCACCAATTGCATCTGAAAAGATGAATCACAAAGATAAAGACCTTGTACAGCAATTAGAATCTACAGTCATACACTGGACTCGACAAATTAAAGAAGTTGTCAATAATCAAGATAATGCCCATGATGCTGAAGGAGCTGGACCACTTGAAGAAATTAAATTTTGGGAACATCGTACTGAAGATTTATCTGGTATCACAGAGCAACTTAATCGTCCTGGGGTTAAAGATATTGTTGATGTTTTAACTCTGGCAAAATCATCATATCTACAACCCTTTGAAACTTTGAGCCAAATTATTAAACAAGGTTCTTTTGAAGCAAATGATAATCTTAAATTTTTAAAGCGTCTTTGCCCAATTTGTGAGCAAATGGCTAAAGCAACACCATACGAGATACCACAATTATTGCCTCGGCTTCTTAACTCTATTCGATTGATTTGGATGTACTCGAGATACTACAATACTGAAGATCGAATTACATCATTGCTTCGTAAAGTTTCTAACGAAATTATTGCATTGTGTTCCAAAACAATATCTCTCGAGAATATTTTTAAAGGAGATGTACAAAGCAGTATTCGCAACTTGGAAGAAACTATTGCTTGTGGTGTTGCTTGGAAAACTATTTATGCCAATGTCACTCGAGCTGTCAATGCTGAGGGACAATATAAATGGAGCTTTGATGATACAAGTATATTTGCCCAAGTTGATGCATTTGTCCAAAGGTGTCGAGAACTCTTGGAAGTATGTGAAGGGCAAATTCAATTTGCTAGAAAAGGTAGTAAAGATGGTGTTGTAAGTCTACCATGTTTTGGTGGTAATCGTGGTTTGGAAATTGTTAAAAGTCTTATTGGCATTGAAACTCAATTTGAAGGTCACATTGATCGCCTTCGTAAGCTTGACTATGATATCCTTGATGTCAAAATAACATTTTGGCACAGTGACTTTAATGTGTTTAAAAATGGTGTTAAAGACTTAGAAGCCATGACTCAAAATGTGGTGAATGCAGCGTTTGACTCAATATCAACTATTGCTGCTGGGTGTGATTTACTTTTAGCTTTCCAAACTATTTCAAAACGAGAAGCAATACGAAGATGTGTTGAAAAGCGAACTCTTGATGTATTTGCTATGTTCAAAACCCAAGTCATTACAATTCGCAATCTCTTTGAAAAAACTAAAGGTTCACCACCACTTTCAGCTACAGAACCTCAATATGCTGGTGCTGCACTTTGGGCTCGGGGTTTATTATTTAAATGTAAAGATGATCTTGGTCGATTATCCCAACTCACAAGTCTTCCTTCTGGTGCCACCGAGTTTGAAGAGGCTACAGTTCATTTTGATGGACTTAAATCAGTTCTGAACGATTATATTCAAAAGAAATATCATGACTGGATTGATGAGCTTAATACTTTGGGTCAAGCTAATCTCAACTCTCGACTTGAAAATCCTCTCATGACTAAAGTTGGAGCTAACAATGATGGTTCTGAAGTTCCACACATTGACAAACTCATTGAAAGATCTAAGAAGGGATTTTTGCATTGTAATTTTGATCAACCATTGTTACAGCTATTTGCTGAAGTTCATTATTGGCAATATTTTAATGGTGAAGTCCAAATTCCTTATATTGCACATGATATATGCAACCAAAAAGAGCAACTCCGAATATTACGAGAACACGTTGTTCTTGTGATCCGTGATTACAATCGAATTCTTCATGAACTCTCTTCAACTGAGCGACGTCTATTTGATGACATAATTCGCAAACTTGATCGACGAATTCAACCGGGATTGCAAAAGTTAACTTGGTTAAGCAAAGGAGTGGTTGAATGGTATGTAGCTGATTGTCGTAAACACTGCGATGCAACATATAAAATTGTGCGTGAATTTCAAGACAATAAAGAAGTGATTGCAAGTAATTGTAAAATGATTGCTGGTTTAATGCATATTGCCATTGAACGCAATAATGTATATGACGATGGTGTGTTTGAAGTTAAACAAGCTTCACATCGAAAGGAAATTGAAAAAAAGCTTCGTGAAGCTTACGAAAGTATTCGATCAACTATGGCAGCTATGTATTTACATTTTCAAGCTGGACCTGGTGATGTTCAACGAGAGTGGGCTCGTTTTGTTGAGCGTGCTGATAAAGCATTAGAAGATTCATTGCGTCAATCGGTCAAGAAATCTCTACAAGAACTTAGTAAAGCTATCAATGGAGATGCTAAAACAGACCCGCATCCCCTTTTTCGAGTTCATGTTGTTCTCGAAGATGGTCGAGTAGAATTTAGTCCTTTAATGGCAAATTTGACACAAATGGTGAACACTGTGGCTAAAGAGATTTTTAATGTTATATCTGTGGTTCCTCGTTTGACAACTATGATAACACCACAAGCACCACCTAGTGAAGCTCCAGTTGACATACCAACTGAAGTTGCCAATTTTTATCAATCCATCTTTAATGATGAAGAAATTCTTAAAGTTCTTGTGCACATTATGAATGGAATGGCTGCTAGTGCTACAGAATTACAAAAGTACTTGGGGTATTGGGACAAGTATAAATTACTATGGAACCAGGACAAGCAAGCATTTATTCGTCGTTATGCTAAAGCAAATCGTCCTTTAACACAATTTCGTGTTGATATTGAACGATACCGAGAGCAACAAGTATCAATTACAAATGAAGATTTGACAAATACAATCAACTTTATTCAAATTGATACAAATTTACTTAAAGCATCCCTTGTCGAACACACTGTGCAATGGATTGGAAAATTAACTGGTTTGTTGAATCAAATGGCTTGTGATGAATTAAAGAGCCTTAACATTATGATGAAAGAAAATACCAAACGATTACAAGTGAAGCCAAATAATTTAGATCATCTTGGTGAAAGTATTAATTTGCTTCAGGAAATACGAGACTCAGCTCCCTTAGTTGAAGCACAATTTGAACCATTGCAACAAAAATACGATTTATTAGCAGAGTTTGATGTTCAAATCACTGATGAAGAAACTCGAGATTTGACTAGTTTGAGACCTCAATGGGAAGCTTATGAACTTATGATGGTGGATGCAAATACAATGTTGCAAAAATGCAAAATGAGTATGAAGCAATCACTACAAGACAGTGTAGCTGAATTAAGCAATCACATGATTGATTTACGCAATGAAGCAGTATCAACTTTGCCTTATTCAGACTCGACCCAAGATTCAGCTACTGCAAAAAATATTTTGTTTGAATTTGAAAAGAAGATGGAAGCAACTCGAGCAAGACAAGCAGTACTTAAGAAAGGTTTAGACATTTTTGGTATTGAAGAAAGTCCAAATGAAGGCTTTGTTCAAACTGAACGTGAATTGGAACTACTTACACAAATTTGGACTTTATATGATGAATGGGGTACTGTATGGTCTTCATGGAAAAACAATGTATTCAATGACCTCGAAGTGGATAAAATGGAGGCTACAGCTGCCCAATTTTTTAAGAAAATCTCCAAATTTGGTAAAGACATGAAAGAATGGTCTGTGTGGATTTCAATGAAAGAAAAAATTGATCAATTTCGAGCAACTTTACCATTAATTCAAGATTTAAAGAATGAAGCTTTAAGACCTCGGCATTGGGCTCAATTAAAAGAAGAAATGGAAAAGTCTTTTGATGCAACATCCAAAGACTTTACACTTGAAAAAGTATTTTCACTTGGTTTTCATCTTCATGCAGAATTTATAAGTGCAATGTCTGCAAATGCTTCAAAAGAATTATCTATTGAACAAGCACTTGATTCTATCTCTGCTCGATGGGATAGTATTGACCTTGATATGGTGGAGTACAAAACAGTATATTTTAAAGTCCGATCTGCTGAAGACCTTTTTACATCGCTAGAAGATGATCAAGTGCAGCTTTCAACTATGAAAGCATCACCATTTTTTGAATCATTTAAAGCAAAAATTACATATTGGGAAGCTGCATTATCTCATGTATCTGAAGTTATTGAAACTTTACTTGGAGTACAGCGTTGTTGGATTTATCTTGAAAGCATTTTCATGGCTTCCGAAGATATTCGCAAACAATTACCATTAGAAAGTTCACTTTTTGATGATGTCAATTCAAGTTATTGTCGAGTGACTGAAGCTATGGCTCAAGCAAAAAATGCTCTTAAAGGCACCCACCTTCCAAAAACTTTAGAGACTCTTGTTGATATGCAAGAAAAGCTTGATCAAATTCAAAAATGTTTAGACCAATACCTTGAAACAAAGCGAATGATGTTTCCTCGATTCTACTTTCTTTCTAATGATGATCTACTTGAAATTCTTGGACACCAAAAAGACCCTGATCAAGTACAAAAACATATCAAAAAGTGTTTTGAAGCTATTAAATCTCTCTTCTTACTATACCCAGGCACTCGTGGTAATTTAACTTTTGAAGCTGCTGGAATGAATGCTCCTGATGGTGAACAAGTATTATTTTTGACTAATGTTGTGGTTGCTGGTGCTGTTGAAATGTGGCTTTTACGTGTTGAAGGTGCTATGGTGGCTTGTTTACAAAAAATATTTGCTGCATGCTTAATTGGATATCGTGGTAAAAAAGAAAAATGGATCAAAGAATTTCCAGGTCAATTGCTTATTACTTGTGGTCAAACAGCATGGACTAATGAATGTATCAAGTCATTGAATGAAGTTGGTAAAGGAGATAAAAAAGCTTTGAAAACTCTAAAGAAAAAATGGATTTCGTATTTGAATAAACTAGCTGATATGGTCCGTGGCCAACTTACTTCAATTGAACGAAAGAAACTTGTTGCACTTATTACTATTGAAATTCATTCTCGAGATGTCATTGACAGACTTGTCAAACAAAATTGCAAATCAACTAATGATTTCGAATGGCTAATGCAACTACGTTTTTATTTCAATAAAGATCTTGGTGAATTTGGTATTTGTGAAGTTAAACAGACTGTCACTTGTTTACAATATTCTTATGAATATCAAGGAAATAATGGTCGACTTGTCATCACACCATTGACAGATCGATGTGTTTTGACAATGACTACTGCTTTACATTTAAATCGTGGTGGTAATCCTCTTGGTCCTGCTGGAACAGGAAAAACAGAGACAGTAAAAGATTTGGGAAAGAATTTAGCCAAATATGTAATTGTATTTAACTGCAGTGACGGTCTTGACTATAAAAGTGTCGGACGCATGTTTGCTGGGTTAGTACAGTCTGGTGGATGGGGTTGTTTTGATGAATTTAATCGTATTGAAATTGAAGTGCTTTCTGTAGTTGCTCAACAAGTTCTTACAATTATGCAAGCCTTGACAATGAAAGTATCAGAATTTGTATTCCTTGGAACTATGATTAAATGCAATCACAACATGGGCATTTTTATTACAATGAATCCTGGTTATGCTGGTCGTACAGAACTTCCTGATAATCTTAAAGCTTTAATGCGTCCATGTGCTATGATGGTACCAGATCTTGCTTTAATTGCTGAAGTTATGTTACAAGCTGAAGGCTTTCGAGATGCAAAAGTACTTGCTAAAAAGACAACAACACTCTATGGACTTATGATCCAACAACTAAGCAAACAAGATCATTATGATTTTGGTTTGAGAAGTTTAAAAGCAGTGTTAAATATGGCTGGTGCTTTAAAGCGAGAAGACCCAAATATGCAAGAAGAGCATATTTTATTACGTGCACTTCGAGATATGAATGCTCCAAAATTTGTTCGCGAAGATGCTGCATTATTTAAATTACTTCTTGGTGACCTATTTCCATCAATTGAATTACCTCTTCCAGACTATGGTTCTCTACAAAATGCAATTCAACGAGAACTCCAAGAACAAGGTTTACAATTACACCCAAATATTCTTTTTAAGACAATTCAAATGTATGAAAGTCAAGCCACTCGACATTGTAATATGATTGTCGGACAAACTATGGCTGGTAAATCAACTGTATGGAAAACTCTCCAAGCTGCAAAAACTTTGTTGTCTAAAGAAGGCGTACCTGGTTATTCTCCAGTTCGAGTCCAAGTGTTAAATCCCAAAAGTATTTCTCTCAATGAAATTTATGGTGTGTACGATTTGGCTACATTTGAATGGATTGATGGGATTTTAAGTGCTATCTTTCGTACACTTGCAAGTGATGAAAAACAAGATGAAAAGTGGATTATGCTGGATGGACCAGTTGACACATTATGGATTGAAAGTATGAACTCAGTCATGGATGATAACAAGGTTTTGACTTTAATTAATGGTGATCGTATTGGTATGAGTCCATCCATGGCATTACTATTTGAGGTTCAGGATTTATCTGTGGCATCACCAGCTACTGTTTCCAGAGCAGGAATGGTTTATATGGATGTTGAAGACCTTGGGTGGCGTCCTTATGTACAAACTTGGCTAGAAACAACAATTAAAGACAACGATGAACGTGAAGTTCTTAAAGGTTTAATTGAAAAGTATATGACCAAATTATTGACATTCCGTCGTACTGATGTATCTGAGCTTATTCCAGTGACGGAATTCAATTGTGTCAAAAGTTTTTGTAATCTTTACAAAGTACTTGCTACTCCAGAAAATGGAGTTGAAAGAGGTGATGCTGGCATGGTTGAAAAGTGGTTTTTATTTTGCCTTACGTGGTCTGTTCTTGGTGCTGCTAACGAAGAAGGGCGTGCTCGTTTTGATACATGCTTGCGAGAAATTGATACTATATTCCCTCCTGTTAAAACAGTATACGAATTTTATGTTGACCCAAAAGCTAAAGAACTTAAATTATGGGATGAAAAATTACCACCCAACTATCGTATTCTCCCAAATACACCATTTAATAAAATTATGGTGCCAACAATTGATACTTTACGCTATGGCTATTTACTACAATCAATGGTCCTTGGTGGTCTTCATGCTCTAATTGTTGGAGATACTGGGGTTGGTAAAACTACAATTATCCAAAAAGAACTGGAAAGTTTAAATGATACGACTTATGCTCGTTTAGTCATGAACTTTTCATCAGCAACGTCTTCTAACACAACACAAGATGTTATTGAAAATGTCATGGAAAAGAGATCAATGAACCGATTTGGTCCTGCTGGAGGCAAAAAGCTAGTGACATTTGTAGATGACCTCAATATGCCTGCAAAAGACGACTTTGGTTCTCAACCTCCTTTAGAGCTATTAAGACAATGGATGGACTATGGCTGCTGGTACGATCGTAAAAAACAAACTTTACGCTATTTTGTTGATATGCAACTTGTTGCTGCAATGGGACCTCCAGGAGGTGGTCGATCTGTAATTTCTTCACGATTTCAAAGTCGATTTAATCTTATCAACATTACATTTCCAGAAAATGCTCAGCTACGTAAAATCTTTGAAACTATGCTTGTGCCTAAACTTGGTGAATTTGATGATGAAATTAAACCTCTTGGGGCACCT
>JNBS01002034.1:0-12025 GCA_002081575.1 Thraustotheca clavata | reverse complement strand
CTTCGTATAGCATACATTATACGTAAGTTATACGTTCTAGCGATGATAATGAGGATATCCATTCATTTAATATTCGTGAGTTTTCAAAGCCTCTCGTATTATTTCATGCCCAGTTTGATTACTGAAAACCTCACCTTTCATTTCTTTATCTCGATGCCTGGTTTCTGTAGCCGAGGATTGAATTGTCTTGATGCATTTCTATTGCCATAACATTTTGCACTTCGAAAACAGAAGAATTTTTAAAGCAGATTGCATAGATTTAAGTAGGGTTTACTTAAAAAATATCTTGCTTACTTTCGGTAAAAGCATTGCCAGAAGCAACGATAGCGTCGGTAGAAGTAGTCATAACGACACATTTGGCGGCATCCTTCATAGTTTTGAGCGGCATTAGGCACTTTTCCTTCTTGTTGGGAAATTGGAGCTTGGGCAGGCTGAACATCAGCGGCAGCAAATGCAAGGGAAAAAATTGCCAACAACAAAGCAGACTTCATACTAGCCAAAGTTGTAGATAATTGATATCTGAACGAATTCATATTTACAGGAACTTTCATGGAAATAACTTTCTTGATGGCTCAGGACAATGATGCATCTTTCACCGAAATGCCCGACAAAATGCAAATTGTGCTGGCCTCATAGATACGCGAGGCAGCAACAACTTTCGAACTATCAAAGAGCTCACTAATCAACTCATAGCATGATTTGTGTTGCAATGGAATGGTGGGTACGCAATGACTGCAACCAAACTCAACTAGCTACTGTAGTATAGCTATACTATAGGAACCGTTGAAAATGATTAGCCGAAACTTTGATACTAAACCAAGTTGTAGTACAGACAACTTGCGTTGAAGTTCCCATGCATGCAAGATTTCGACAACATTGGGAGCATTCAAGAATGTGGTAAGATCTCCCATATGCACTTGAACGAAGCTCAAGTCAACCCTTCGTGCCCCACTTGTGGTGTGAAATTATCAGACTGGAGAAAAAGGATCAAGTTGTCTAGAAACAAAACGAGGCAAATCACGATGTCGATTAAAGTCGATAACTTTAGTCATCATTGAGGTTGTGGTCACATAAGCATTATTAATGATATATGCACCTACTTACAACAAGTATTGTCACTTGCATCGAGTAATTTCTACGTTATTGAACATTTTCTAAGCTCATTCCTCTATAGACTTGGCATTTGGCTTGGGCTTTACAAGATATCAGCTGTCACTCCTTCCTCTGCTGTCACAATGCCACGGTGGCCATCAAACATGGTATAATCCATGGACAGATGGAGCACAAGGAAAGGTTTGACAAGCTCATTTTAAATTTGTTCTGCTAATGCAATCATATCCACACAGCCAAATCCTTTTCACGCGCCACCTTCATGCTAAAAATCTCAATGATGAAGTGAAAACTCTTGATGATGAAGCTTCGGAACGCAAGAATTGGCGCCAAAAATATCTCAGAAAATTAAATTTAAGCAAGCCTGAAGATGACAAGCAACTACGCCGTGCATCCTCCATGAGCAATCCTATTGCTATTCCAAAGGAATTACCACGTACTGGGTCTGAATTATGGTGGGATGATGATCGACGAAGCTCTCCTTTAATGCTTGAAAAGGAAGATGAAGATGAAGATGCCCATGTGGTCAATGATGACTGGGATCTAGGACTCGATAGCTCAGCTCCTAAACCCTCATCTATGAATGTGGCTCCTTGTGGTTCATTTGTACCTCCTCATGAAATCCTCAAAAAGGAATCAAAAGCTGGACCTGGAAACTTTCGTAAAAATGTCGTTGTTTGGATGTAGATGGTGTTGTTAATATTATGTATTTAAGCGCTAATCTATTGTAATTATGCTCATTGAAAGTCTTATTTACCAAGATAGTACTACATAGTAAGTGGATAGATTATTCACTTTGGAATACAAATCCTTAAGGACTTCTAGAAATTGCTATTGTTACTCTGTAAAGTCAATTGAAGTAGCTGGCACAGTATTGAGGTTTCTATGCTATTTATTCGCCAAATAAACTTTGTTGTTAAAATTGACCCTACTGCAATTGAACTACAACGAGTAAACTTCTTCATATGAACTTCAAGTGCATATGATGCAAAGGTATGCTTTAGAGAATGCAAGTGAATCTTTTCGCTCTCAAATGAAGGCATTGAAAAATGCTTTTGGTCTTGGAAGCTTATATGCGCAATCGGTAAAATGTTCATCTATCACAGGATTATTATAGGCAATACTTAATTGAATTTCAATAGGTAGTTTGATGTTCAAAACGATTTTTAAAATGATTGATATCGTTGGGCGACTAGCTGACTCAATCTTTTAAAGGGTAGTGACTCGTTCGGAAATTTATAATTGAAAGTTTTTTTTGATATGTGTATTAAATTACTTATACAAACAAGGGATTCCTAAAAAGAAAAAGGCTATATTCCTAGCTTATAAATAATCATGATGAATATAATTTGTTTGAGCTTCATAGCTAACAGTACTTCTATGTAATTGAAAGTTTCCGAATTGTAAATTACACAAATTTAAGCCAAGATACGCCAAAAGAATTAGTTGAGCAAACGCTTAACTATATACAAGACGACATTCAAGCGAAGATTTCTAATTCATTTCATTCTAAAAAAAGTTTCCAATCATTTAAATAATACCTTCATCTTTATCATGAACTGATTTGTGTGTTTAAGATTCACATGACAAAAATTGATTCTCAAATTGATAATTTAATCGGCACTATTTACTGGTCATCTCTATATTGATATTGCCAATAAATCAATCTTAATCACAAAGAAGTAATGTGAACTATCAAGAAAAGGGATTTAGATGGTTTATCATTACGTGATTGTTTAATGGATTGAGGAATTGCACTATTTGATATGCTTATCCGGAAAATTAGCTAAGCTGAGTACATTGCGACGATAAGGATATTTTATTATCTTGGAGTCATCTGCATAGTCAATGATTTTTTTTATTTATCCCAGGATAAGAATAATTTTAGAAAACCTCAAAGATATGCTCACTTCCAAGAATCATTGCTAAATAGTACATTAGTGAAGAAGCGGACTCCATGGCAAAGCCATTCTAAATGGCCACAAGTTGTGTTGGAGGATAGTACAGTGCTGTCAAGGGTCGATGGTACCGTTATACTAGTACATGTTATGGCTTCAGCTATTGTGTACATTGCATAGTGTCAGGATTGAGCATTACATGCCGGATTTATCCGAAATCAAAGCCGCCAAGAAGTCCACATTAGGTTAAAGTTTTAATTGATATGAGAAAAGGGTAAAACAACTATTGTCTATGATGATTTTATAAGTAGTGACGATGATGCATGGCTCGATAACAGCAAATTGCTTGATCCTTTTTTACATACTATTGCTGTATTACGAAGTTGATTTTCTAAGTGCTTCTGTTGCTTGTAATCCTTAAATGAGATACTCAAAGCAACCGAATTTCAGTCATGGATGGAGTGGCAGGATTTATCAAATTTTGGGCTATTAAATAATACAATTAAATGTCTGGCTGAACTGCGCACCAAAGAAAGTTGCAGTGTATTTTTAGCCCAGAAGATATAGTCATCGTGTAGTTAATGGTTTCAGCACTTTAGTAAAAACAACAAGGTACTGTACTACTTGAAATATGATGCTATGGCAAACTTTTGGAAAACCCGAACCAAAAAAGGCTCGAATTCTGTCTACTTGGCGAGATGCTGAAAACGACACCTAATGAGGAGCATTTCGTTTAAAATAAATACTCGTTGTATTCATAACCTATGTGGCTTTGTATGTTGCGATAGTTTTACTGCCGATATCAATTGCTTTATATGCGCAAAAATGGAGCGTTCACTTCGTATCTGTGACTCTCTTCCATTAGCCAATAGTAGTAGTATTTTTGTGTGTACCTCGAGCTGCTATTCATGACTCTCATGGATTGTTTCGCTTACTTGGTACTTACCACTGAAAGTTATTGTATTTGATAAAGTCATGAATTGTAGACAAAAAGCAGTACAAAACTAATCCAGAGGCAGATTCTCCAGAGCATTTAAATTCTTTTGCTTCCTTGGTATGCAAAAGAAAAAGCTTTATCTTTTCATATGAAAAAAGGCAAATTTATTGCCAAAGCCATTTTTGTCGTGTTCTTGCTGTGCGTCTAGCTCCGTTTATTTTTATACATCTTGTTGGAATCCTATTACCGATGCTGACTTGACGAAGGTAAATCCTCAGTTTGCAAAGTCGATGGAGTGGATTTTGGAGCACAATGTGACTGATGTATTTACGAAACATTCTCGATTGAACGTGCTAACAAAACTATCAATAATAGAATCTTTTATTTCTGTTGAAATCAAGGTAATAATGTAGTTGACTTCAAGGAAAATGGACATGATATTAATGTACGTTCAACTGACGAAACAATGGCGAACAGAGTACGCTGTACGATCCCAGCTTGATGCCGTATTAACGGATGCTCCAAAGCTCTTCTAATATGACTCTTTGCAATCACAAGCAATTTAACTGGAATTTGATGGATGCTCCTTCACTAATTTTCTAGTCCAGTGAATATGATTAAATACTTTATCTGTAAAGATTCCTGTTCAAATATGAAATTGACGAATGCTCTTTAGCTAATTTGCTTATTCAAGTCATACTTTTTTCAGTGAAGGCACTTGTCCATATATAACCCCTTAAGCTAATTTTCCGGATAAGCATCTCAAATAGTGCAATTCCTCTTAATGGATTCGTTTTACTTGTAATAACTAAACTTTGTGAATCTTTACGGACATTGGATACATTCATCACAAGATTTCACGAACAAAACGAATGTAAACCCATGCAAATTCAAAATGACTTCTGTAATCCTAATATATTTTCTTAAACAAAGTTTGAATTATTCAGTAAGCAGTCATCAAGAAATAGCTTTAAACTTGTTAATACAACGCTAAATCGACGAATGCTCATCATTTCAACGTAATTTGAACTGTGATAAGTAATTCTGATTTATCGATGCATTGGCTATGATCTACTTTGTAATTGGAAGATGAGTTACAATAACATTGCACAAAGAGTACATGAGAGGATTCTAGTTTGCACTCTACTGTAGTATAAAGCCAAGAATGTACTTTTGCTATGCTTAGGCTGCCTGAGTACGATATATTTTACGATGTTCAAGTGAGTTGAAAAAGTAATGCATTGGTCGTTCAATTGTTGGAAGGGCCATGTTTTCATGACTTTGCAACGTCGTCTGTAGCAATATCTATGGTCTTTCTCCCTTCGAGATAAAACCAAAATGCATCCAAATTGTATATACTCCAAGCACAAAAGCCATGCACGAAGATTCCCAGAAGTGTTACTTCGATGGCTCCTGCATTAGTACACAAATTGCACCCCATACTAACTCTCGTTATCAATGAGAGAACTGAATCAATTGATGCCACTGCATCAGATTGTCGTTGCCTTTCTCAAGATAAAGTTCACTTAGACACCGACTGTAGGTAAAGAATTCCAGCCGATCGCGTGGCTTCGTATTACCTGTAGGTTGTACCGTTGAAATAGTCATGTAATGGCAATTTATCATTTCCAACTCATTTGACCATTCTATGCTATTTACATGTTGATGTCGGCAATCGCTGTCAGGACATGAATTAAAGCTGGGTGAAATAAACTTGTTGGCAAAGGATAAGCTTGTTGTTTGATTGTTGATAAGAAACAAACTGCATGCTTGGATACAATACTGTTGTGGATCGGAAGTGGGATTTTCAACACATGTGTTGCAATACGTCACATGTTACTCTGGTGATTTAGTTGCTGGGTACAGACTTCATTTTTGTAGTGAGAGTCAGCTCTAACAACAACAACATGCGCCCAAGTGCATGTATTAAACTCGTGGTAGCTGCTAGCCTCGTAGCTGCAGCTAGTGCACAATGGCCACCAAACAGCGCCGAATTGGACGAAGCAGTAAATATTGAAAATGATATACTTTTGGTTGTTTTAAGCAACTCAACGACAGAGACACCATCCAATGGATCGACTATTACTCCAGAGCCAATTACAGGAACATCGAAGCCCACGACAACAGCCCCAGCTCCAGTTCCAGTGGCATCGACAAAAACACCAGAGCCCAACACGGATGCACCATTGCCAGATCCTACAACAAAGAAGCCAAGGACAAAAACACCAAGGCCAACGTTAACACCCAAGCCGACAACGGATGATCCGTTTACTTTCCCACCGCTTCCAACTTTTCCTACTTTACCACCAATTCCTACTATTTTCCCACTTCCTACTACCGCCACCCCTGAGCCTACGACTGACGTTCCAGTGCCTTCGCCGTCAACAAAGACTCCTAAACCTACGACAGATGCCCCGGTTCCTGATCCGTTAACAAAAACACCAAAGCCAACAACTGATGTTCCAGTCCCAACTCCATCAACAAAGACTCCAACACCAACTGATGTGCCAGTCCCAACACCATCAACCAAAACTCCTACTCCAACTGATGTGCCTGTACCAACACCATCAACAAAGACTCCAACACCAACTGACGTGCCGGTTCCGACACCATCCACCAAAACTCCAACACCGACGGATGTACCAGTACCGACGCCATCTACCAAAACTCCAACGCCAACTGATGTACCTGTGCCTACCCCATCAACCAAAACCCCAGCACCGACGGATGTGCCAGTCCCAACACCATCAACCAAAACCCCTACACCAACTGATGTACCTGTGCCAACACCATCAACTAAAACTCCAACCCCTACTGACGTTCCTGTACCTACACCATCAACAAAGACACCCACACCAACTGATGTACCAGTTCCAACACCGTCAACCAAAACCCCCAAACCGACGGATGTTCCAGTGCCCACTCCATCCACCAATACACCTACACCAACTGATGTTCCCGTACCCACACCTTCAACAAAAACTCCAACACCAACTGATGTACCAGTTCCTACACCATCTACCAAAACTCCAACACCAACGGATGTTCCTGTTCCATCAACAGTGTCGCCTTCACCTACAAACGCACCACAGCCAACAACAAAATACCCTGAGCCAACGAGTGATTTGCCAGTAACCAAGACAGCCACTCCAGGGACAGGAACGCCAATGCCAACTATGATTCCTATTGCTCCAACCTCAGCTCCTGTAGCCACACTTGACCCTGCGATTGAAAATTTCCTCAAAGCAACAGTCACGGTAACTCCAGCACCAACAAATCTTGACTGGGGGTTGTTGCAGCAAAGTACAGATAGCCCTATTGCAACTACTTCGACTCCAAAGTTGGAAAACGAACAAACAGCCCCACCAAATGATCATAGTGATAATCTGAATCGTGGAAAAAGCAACTCTGTGGGACTTTCTACTGCAGAACTAAAAGCACAAGCCACCATTGGAACAGAGACTACTTCAGAGAAATCAGTGCGATACATAGCCAATTCGATTGTAGCTATTACCTTGGCAGTTCTTGCATTTTTCCAATTTATTGCAATCAACCCAAGTTACCTTCCTCCTGATGAGGGACTGGCACAAGTATTTGCTCCAAATGTTTGGGAACTTCCTTTGTTTATTACATTTTTGCAAGGCGTGAGTTTATTATCGCTAGCTCACAATACCTCCAAGCCTCAGCTCTTCTACACAAACTTTTTGGACACATTCTCCTGGCTTAATTTGCTCATCCGTGCTTCCCCATCCAAAATGGAAACCTCAACCGTGTCATCGATTCAAATCGGACATCGTATTCTTGCTGATTCGATCAATACCTATGATGCATCAGGTTACGCTGATTTTTCATTGCGTTCAAACGTGTCTGAAAAAGATTGGTTCTTTCGTTTGTGGGCTGCTATTTTAGTTGTGCTTGCAGTATTGTTGGTAGTTGCCATTGCTACTGCCCTAGTAGCTATGTGGATGATCAAGCGAGGCAACCCATTTCGATCCGATTCCTCTGACTCAAGTAAGAGATCAGTAAGTTTACGTTCAGTGTCTCGACGTCTTTTGGGTATGTGTGTGATCGTCATGTATTTAAGTTATCTTCCGTTGTCCATGATCTCCATGTACGAGATTCTTCAAGATGCTTCTGGCAGTGGTTTTCCTCATACCAATGCAGTGCTCTCGATGATTACATTATTGCTTCTGGTTGCAGCTATGGTGACAGCAATGGTACAGATCTATCGCAAATCCGAAGCTGGTCTTTCGAAATGGCAAACTCGTGTGGTGTGGGGTGTCATATATAGCCCTTACCACTACACTCACCGATTTTTCTTTGGTATTGGAGCTTTTGTCCAGCTCATTTCTGGTATTCTGGTTGCAAGTATTACCACCAACGGCCCAGCAGTATTGATTGCTCTAATTGTGCTTCATTTGGTTTATATCATTGCTATTGTATTACTTCGACCATTTGAATCAGTGGTGCAATTCAGATTCACTTTAGTATTCGAAGTGTTCTTGCTCACCATTTTTGGTGTTGCTTGTGGATTGACCGAACAAGCCATCGAAATTGGACAACAAAAAACTCTGTCGTATGTGATTATCGTGCTGGTTTACCTCGTCATTTTTGTCATGTTTGTACGGCAGCTATTAATGCTTTGGAATTTTGCTTCTGGTTGGGCCAGACAAGATGATGAGACGTTCACTGGCGTCCCTACTGCTAACGAACACGAGTGGGAAAGTGGCACGGACAATTATGCGATTTCTATTAAAGGATCCGATTCCACGTATAAAAGTCGAAGTCGTCATGATGCTGCTTATGACACGAGTGACTACGACGTGCCAAATACAATTCATCTTGTATCATCAGGCAATCCAAGTCGCATTTAGTAACATTTCAATATAAACTTGCTTAAATTCATGACGAGTCCTACGTTATCTGAGGTTTGGTGATTGCCATGACAATCACCCATGGATCAATCTCATAGAAATTCTCTTGCTTGCATTGTTTAACTGCGGACAAGATTAATCAGAATTGATTTTTAAGCGCCAATTCTAGTTACCCAATCACTCGACAACGTACTGTAAAATTCCAATCTGACTTTGGGTCAAGAAAAAGTGATAGAAGACATTGTTTTGAGGTACAGTATTTTTCGAATGGTCTCTCGCCCAATTCTTCTTTGAATCGTCGTTGAATATCTTATCCTTCAATTGCTGTGGAACTCACTGCAGTATCATAAGTGCACTTGTGACACTTTGCACTTTTGATGGAATGTGATCGGTTCGTAGACCGTGTTGTCAGTGGATAATAACATGAGCAATGATCGTTCATTGCGTAAAAATTCACGCGCGATTGCTTGGCAAGGCCTCGTCCTTTTATCCATTTGTTATGAGGTTCTAAATGAGCGTCGCAAGTAGACGCTAAAGCTATTGTTTGTGTAGATGAAGAGATTATAGTTAGGAAGGAGAGTTAATAGAAAGCAAGAATATTTTTTATCAACGAGCACACGTGATTGCATGTTGATTAAATGCAGTGGAATGGGTGACGTGACATCCTTGGACGATAGTGGATACTAAATGAGTGCGTCATGGATGGTATCGCATCCGCCAACACAATTCATTTGGCATTCTTTCAGAGGAGAAATGCGTCTTTGTGATGTTTTAAAAGCTCACATCCTGCTGTGGGTTGTGGTTATAGCACAAAATTCGACTATAACACCGAGTCCCGCGGAGCCTAGTACATCGATTCCAGCGCCATCTCAAACACAATCACAAGCAACAATCAGTGTAAATACAGTAGCTCCAACCACGACATCGAATGGTTACCCACAGCCAACGAATGCTCCAGCTACAATTGCTAGTCTTTCGCAGCAACCAGCAGCAACTTTGGCAATACCTGTAGCAACTTCAGCAATTCTATTGACAAATTCACCGGTTGCCACTAATGGACCAATTTCAACAACAGACAAGCCGATTGTGGCGAACTCGCCAACTCCAGGAAGCAATACACCAACACAAACGCCACAGAACCAACCAACTTCTGTAGCTCCCAACCCAACGAGTGATGTATCAACAAAATCGCCAAGTCCATCGAGTGTTAAACCAACGACTGATCAGCCGCAGACAACTTCAGCACCACAGCCAACGTCAGCGCCAAATCCAACTAGTGTTTCGTCACAGCCAATTTCGGTAGCTCCTAATCCAACAACTCCACCAGGTTTTGCTCCAAATCCTACAAGTGACAAGCCACAGCCACAGCCAACGTCAGCTCCCAGCCCAACTAGCGATAAGCCTCAGCCGACTTCGGCAGATCCTAACCCAACAACTCAACCAAGCTCTGCGCCAAATCCTATAAGTGACAAGCCACAACCAACTTCGGTAGCTCCCAGTCCAACAAGTGATAAGCCACAGCCAACGTCATCGCCAAGTCCAACTACTGATAAACCCCAGCCAACCTCAGCTCCGAATCCAACGAGTCACCAGCTACAGACAAATCAGCCAACATCAGCGCCAAATCCAACAAGTGATAAGCCGCAGCCAACATTGGCTCCAAATCCAACTAGTGGAAATCCCCAATCAACGACTGTAGCACCGCAGCCAACGGTGACTTCACCAGATACTACTACAGCTCCGATATTGACAAGTGTTCAACCGCAAACAATTTCTCCCCAACCAAGTCCATCGAGTAATACACCACCTAGTTCGATTCCTCCAAGTCCAACAAGTGCACCAGGCCCTACAACTGATGGACTAAAACCAACTCAATCACCATCGTTATCGTTGACGACAATCTCGCCGAATCCAACAAGTTCCGTTCCATTGCCTGCTTCCGGGTCTCCAAATCCACCTAGTGCTGCAGTGGAACGGACAACGTTGTCACCAAGCATAACAAGTGCAGCGCCACAGCCTAAGTCATTGTCCCCGAACCCCACAACTGATGGATCGATAACAACAATAACATCAAAAGCTCCAACAACAGCTACAATAGCGCCGATCCCAACAAATACTCTTCCAAAACCTACTTCTGAGTCTCTACAACCAACAAGCGACGTGCCTCCATCAACTTCTTTACAAACTATACTAACTACAAATCAACCTCAGCCTACTTCAGCACCTCCAGCAACAGATAAACCGCAGCCAACAAAGATCACCCCAGCTCCAAGTACTGACAACCCAATACCAAATCCAATATCCCCAAATCCCACGACAGACAAACCACTGCCAACATCTGTACCACCTTCACCAACTACTGATGCACCTCAACCAAAATCCATTACTCCAGGACCGTCGACTGCGATCCCTCCAAATCCAACAACCGACATACCAAAACCTATATCAGTATCCCCAACTCCTATTGATACACCCCAACCAACACAATTATCTCCAACTCCAACAACGGACAAACCTCAGCCTTCACCATTATCACCCTCTCCTACCACTGATAAGTTGCAACCAACATCCATACCTCCAAGTCCAACAACAGAAAACCCCCAACCAGCTTCAATTTCTCCGGGCCCTACGACCGATAAACCACAGCCAACTCCAATTTCTCCAAGTCCAACAACAAACGAGCCCTTCCCGCCACAGCCTACTCCAGTTGCTACAACTGACGGGCCACAACCTACTTCAGTCTCTCCAAGTCCAACAGACAAGCCACAACCTACTTCGATTGCTCCAATACCAACAACTGAAAACCCAAAGCCCACGCCAATTTCACCAACCCCTTCAACCAACGAACCTCAACCAACTTCTATCGTACCACAGCCTACGTCAGTGTCACCAAATCCGACCACGGACAAACCTCAACCAACTCCTGTTTCACCTAGTCCAACAACGGACAAGCCCCTACCAACACCCATTTCACCAACTCCTACACCTGATAAGCCTCAGCCATCGTCAGTATCTCCAAACCCAACAACTGATAAACTTCCTACCTCAATCTCGCCAAGTCCAACTAGTTCAGTGCCATCGCCTACTGGGACACCGTCAACAAGCACGATTTCACCGACAAGTGATGTACCAAAGCCAACATCAGTAGTTCCCGGCCCGACAACTGATGGACCACTGCCAACATCCATCTCGCCAAATCCTACAAG
>JNBS01002033.1:0-12603 GCA_002081575.1 Thraustotheca clavata | reverse complement strand
ACTTTTTGTAGGACTCTTATGCACGAGCTTCTTGGTTTTAACGATATAATAAGCTCATCATGACTCATTGACGCAAAGCTTTGTATGAACTTGCATCGGTAATGCTATTGGCTTGGTGATGAATGTGTAGCAAGATTTGTGTTAAACTATTCTGTTCGGATGCCAGCAACTCATTTTCTAACTCTAGGTCCTTGATTCTTTTCTCAAGTAAAGTCGTATTTGTTGTGCATAGTTTATATCACTTTTTTTCGTTGTCTGCAATGTGAACAAAATCCTACTGTTGCACCTTTACTTACATACACTGTACTATTTATCGTTGTACATTTAGTCCCGTCTACTTTGATACCATAGCACTGGCGCTGAATTCAAAAAATTGCAATACAATACCGGATAATTATCCGGAAACAATTATGATTTGTCAAAATTATCTGATTTTTAAGAATTTTATCCAATAATTGAATTTCCCTCGTTTTCTTAGCAACAAATTCGCGGCAGTTTTAGCCAATTACATGATTCGAAAGTAGAGAAAAAATGCCATAAAGTGCCAATCAACAACTTAAAAAAAGCTCACTTGTTGGCGGGATTCTCATTGGATGATTTTGACCAATCATACTTGCTTAAAATTTGTGTAGTAAAATTTTTGCTTTTTTGTCACCCCCCTGGTATTAGCTCATATCGTATTTACTACTATGTAGAATGATCATTTCACATATATACATTAATCTTGTTACTTGTATCCAAAGTCTTCACATACCAATTCATTGTTGCTCGAAGGAATCAATCTCAACACTTTACAGCCAGCTTATTTGTGTTACTTACAAACTATTGAATAATAAAGATTGCTGGAGTTGTAAGAGTAGCAGAATAAGTAAAAGTGACGAAGTAGTGAATAGATTCGACAGATCTAATGCTACAACATACTTTGTGTTATCTTTAAGCGGTGTTAGCTTGTTTAATTACGTACAGCGATCTTTTGCAATTCCTCACTTTTTCAAGTGTAACCAAACTCAACTCAAGACAATTTTTAGTTGAAATACCACCAATGTACTCAAACCTGGTGTTTTACCTCCAGGTATTTTTGCTGTGGTTCTTATCTTCTAAAAACTCACTATTTACTTTATTATAATGTGCTGGGTCGTATGACAACGACATTTTACTCTTGACAAACGAATCCAATCCGTTTATATTAGATGATCTCTAAGACACAACATTAGTGAAACGAAACAGTCATTTGCAAAGACTTTAAGTATTTGTTCAGTCTGTTCTTTATCCAAATCCATGTATATGATAATTGATATCATCCTACGTTTTTAAATGAGAGGTGTAACAAACAATTGTATATTTCAGAGCCCAAGTCTTGACGGCAACTGCAATGAAAGTAGTAATTCGTCACAAATGTAATTCAGTAAGTGGTCTCAGCAGGAGTGTGGTGATTATCACTGTACTGTTATTGTACCCCCGTTTCATCATTTTCTATTATTTGATAAGGAAACATCTCTTCATCATGAAGGAAACAAGACAGTATGAACCTGAACATGGTATCAAAGCTAAACTGTAAAGAGATGGTAAGACCTGAACTGTAGATAAAGGCTCGCAAGTCACAGTTCAGCTTTCCACACGATCATTACTGGTTGTTGAAGGTGGGGCATCTTGCTTCTATTCAACTCATTTTAAAGGGAAATACAAGCCCAAACATCCTGTTGTGATCACACCTTGGACTACATCCTCCAAGATAAAAATTTATCCCTCTATGCTTTTGTTTCAACCAGACAATGCACATAAACCACAATTCTTTCGTGTGACAGCACTTGAGAACAATGCTCCAGTATGCAGTACAAAAAAGTTGGATATCTCAATTGTTTAGGATGGAGCAGAACAAATTATTGAGCACAAAGCTAATAGCATCGACCCATCTTTTTCTGGGTCTGGGGTGAACTTTGAGCCAAAGAGTATTTTAGTCTGCACCACTCGAAATGATGGCAAATATGCATTTAGCGCTGGAGATTGTACGTAGTCGTAAAATCTTACAGCTGAGTTTCACTTAGCACAATGTGGAGAATTGGGTCAAGGCCCCAATACTTTTTCCTATACATTCAAGGAAATCCCTTTGATTCACTTTATAGAAAGTTCAGATTATAAAGTTTCCAATGTTAAGTCCATGCAGAAAAATCTCCTATCGAAGGTGGCTTCGGGCACACACCACACACATATTGTCGATGGAAATGGTCAAATATTTTCCTTTGGGTAAGATTTTTATAGCTTTATTGCTAAGTTGATTTTGTAGTAATTCGGAGCATGGACAATTAGGTCCTTCATCTTGGTTTTGCCAAAGTAATGCTTCGTAGGTTTAAGAGAGATGAAGGCAACCAACAAACCTGTGCCAGTGACAAACTTCAATTCTACTAATTGCTTTCAAGTTATTATTAATGGGTTAGCTTGTGGTGGTGAACATTCAATTGCTTTCTCTCAAGACGACGACGTATTTACTTGGGGAAATAATGATTTCTTCCAGCTTGGTAACAAACACACTGAAACACTTTAAAATTAATGCTTGAATAGGGACGCATCAGGGTGAGTCCACCATTCCAAGAACGCTTTTGCTACCAATGCGATGTAAAGTTGCTCAGGTTGGTGAGTATAGCTTTTGTTAGAAACTTAGTTAACAACTAAGGTGGCATGTGGTGCTATGCATTCAGTGCTTTTGATGGCTGAGGGCGTTGTATTAACTTGGGGTTATGGAAAATCTGGGGCACTCGGCCACGGCCCAAATCGTACAAATATCACATCACCAACTCGCGTGGAGAGTCTAGCCAGCGTTAACATTTTTCATGTATGTTAAACCATTTCTACAAGCTCATTTAGGCTGTAGGTTTCTTGTGGAGATATGCATACGGCTGTCGTCTCTGGTTCAGGTGACCTCTACACTGCGGGTTGGTGTGAATATGGTCGCCTGGGGCGAAATGTATCAAATGATTGTAGTCCTATGTTTGAAAAAGCAAGATATTCTACCTACTATTATGTAATAGTGCACTGTAGGTAGACCTGAAGCAACGAAAATGTACATACGTAGCTTGTGGTGGAGCCCACACAATGCTGCTTACTGATGACCATAAAGTGTTTGCCTTTGGTGCTAACCAATATGGACAACTCGGTGTTGGAGATTGTCGAGATAAGCTTCTACCAACACAAATAATATTTTTCCAAGGAATTTCTATTTGCAACATTCAGCTTGGTCAGAATCACTCGGTAAGATTGATTCGATGCTCTTACAAAATGATATCTATGTAGCTAGCAATTACTGATGATAATGTTCTGTATGCTTGGGGAAATGGAGAACAAGGGCAATGTGGTGTTGGAGATTATCCACAAATATATACCCTTCCTAGTTTAGTCAAGTCGCTTATTGGTTGCAAAGTTGTTCAGGTTAACCAGATTCTATAAACTTTTTTACACTTTTGTAGGTAGCTGCTGGCAGTGCTTTCTCTATTGCTCTGACCATGTTCACACCAGAATATGTTCAATTCCAGCATCAAGAGTACAGAGCACTATTATATAAGGAATCATGCTGTTGTAGAAATAAAGAGCTGGCTAAGCATGCAAAATCTTTCATTCTTGAAGATATTAATCGGAGGGAACGTGTCAGGCACATTATTCGATCTAAGCAATTAAACCGCGAAGGTCGTCACCAGTTTGATTGCAAGTTATTACTAAATCGCCAAAGAAATTACAGAGGTAACTCTGTAAATGACTCTAAGAAGGTAGAAATACTTTATATCAACCAAGCATAACTTAAAGTAGGTTCCACCACCCCAAAATTCGCTTTTAGCCACTACAAGTCACACCACAAGTCTTCAACGGGCCTTAAGGAGTGCAGTTGCAACTCAAGTATAGTTTACCTTATTTATCCTCACTAATAAATAATGCCAGAGGCCACGAAGTAGCATACCGTGCTGCATGGGGCGAACAATAGGCACTTCGTCGACTCAAAAATCTGTTCAAAGCACATTACCCAAGGCTAAGGCATCATGGATTATTACAAAGCAATCTGCATTGCATAGATGTCCAACTAACAATCTATTGCGACCAAATACACCGCCACCACCATATCCAAGATAATGAGTTGGAATTGTCTATTAGCTATTCTCTACACAATAGTACATGAGTTTACAACCCAAAGATGGAAGCAATGTCGGTTTGTTCCTTGGCAAAAGCTTCAAAGTATTGGTAGATGATTGTGACGGCGAGAAGGACTCCTGTACCAGAGCTGAGGGCACCCAAAAAGTCCGAGACAATAGAGAGGATACCAATAGCTACACCACCAAAAAGAGCTGCAACAGGAATGTAGCGATTCAATACATGAACCATGGACGAGTCACGGTAACCAGTCATGACCATTTGGTTGTCACGCAATTGCTTGGCAACATCACGGGACGACGAACCAGATACTTCGACCCAGGTAGCCGAGAAGAGAGCACACGATCCAAGCACAAATGCAATGTAAATAATAGCACGGATAGGATCATAGAAAATTTCAGTTGCACTGCTTGGAGCAGAAATGTAATATGCAACACCACTGACAGGAATTGCTCCCGTGGAGCCTTCTACATCGGCCCAGACACCAAGGAGACGAATAAGCAAATTGTCACCAAATTTCTTGAAAAGCATTTGCGACATAAAGTAAAAGTTCGACACAAGAGCAGTTTGGAGGATAATTGGCATGTTCGAAGTGTACAAGAGCTTAATAGGATAAGAACCTTGTTGTCCACGGTATTTTTGGTATTTGACAGGAAGATCAATGCGGAAACCTTGGAAGTAGGTAATGACAATAAACATAAGTACTGTCGAGAGAACATTGGTCACATTAGGCAAATTTTGACGGTAAAATGCTTCCTTCAAAGCACTCAATTTATTCGAGCGGGAAAAGAGAACATGGAAAAATGCAATGAGGGCACCATGAAATTCTGTACCACGACCAGTTGTAATCGACACAGGGCTAAAAGTATCCCACACAATATTTTGGCAAATATTACTAGCCATAAAGAGAGAAATACCAGAGCCAAGACCATATCCCTTTTGAAGCATTTCATCAAGAATAATTAAGAGAAGTCCCGACAAAGTCAATTGAATAATGATCAAAATAGAATTTGCAGCTCCAATTTCATTAATATCACCATACATGCCAGACATAACATATACGACAGCTTGTCCAATAGTAATAAAAATTCCCAAAAGTTTTTGAGCACCGCTAAACAAAGCTCGATCTTCCTTGATATTTTGGTCAACTTCCAAAACTTTGGTTCCAGCAAGCAATTGCATAATAAGGCCCGAAGTTACAATCGGTCCAACACCAAGTTCCATCAAAGTACCGCGGTTTGAAGCTAGGATAGCTCGCATCCAGTACAATGCATCGGTCGAACTAGTGTTCTTGACACCATACAATGGCAATTGCGAGAACACCAAGAACGAAAACAACGCAATGACAGTCCACACAACCTTCTCACGGAAGGGAATGCGACGATCAGGAGAAGCTACTTCAGGTAAGATGCTTAGCATCGGTCGAACTACGTGGAGAACACCCATGACCAGTTCACGGGCGAGGGAAATCGGCAAATGACAAAGTCACTGGCGAGTGACACACGTATGGCTTGCATATGATTGGATAAAATTCAAAGAAATATCACCTCCTGATTGGCTTAGCACCTCACGTTGGGTGGACGTGTTTGATTGGTTGAAATTTGATAAGACAGTATCTGATGCTGTTGATTGGACAATGCAAGTAGAAGTTGAAGTTAGATTAATGATTTTCTACATACAAAGTTTTGTTTATCAAGTAAAGTACACTTCAAATATTGCACTAAAGGCGTACAATTTACACTACTTTGATTATTGTCTTGTTTGATATTTAAGACAATTTGATTCAAATTATTACTACTTCATGTTATGGAAAAGCTGTACTTGTGTATTGTTCATGGTTTTGAGACAAGTTCATAGACAATACGTCTATTTTAGTTGTATGGATTGTCAGTACAACAAGACTACATTGGTGAAAACCCCATTGACTTGGCATATCTCTCACATATAACAAAGTTGATTTAGCTAATGAAGCACCGAAATCAATTCGAAATGAACAATTCGTGCATTTGGTATCAGAATTAAGTCTTAACTTGAAGTACGAAACAGTTCTAGAAGCGTTGCGTTGAAATATTCTCCTACTGTTACCGGTAAAAGTACATAATGTTTGAGTTTAGAAAACATTATGTCTTACCGATGAAAAGTTGGCAATTTTGCTTATAAAAAAACTTGGTGTATTTGATCTATGTTTGTTGTAGTGGTTTTTGAAAAAGGCTATTTTCGTTTCGGTTTCTCTTCTAAAACAATTTGACTATTGTTTGACCAGCATGGCTATTCGAGAAAAGGGTTTAAAGAGCAATAACGAATGCGTATCGTCAGTTTGCTGGCACTTTGGAGCACTCCTGTTTGACATATATATAATCATCCTTCTCTCAAATTTCTCTATTAGGCTCTCGCCATACAAACTCAACCATCTCTCGTCGAAACACAGCGTGGCTCCTGTCTAGATGCTGCGTGGGTTCATGCCACCGCTACCAAATACAATCTCGATCCTAATGCACGAGACGGTCAAAATCGACGTCTCAATCCATTACTACAACCTGGTTTGAAGAATCCACGATTCAAAGTATAAAGTTGTACATGACGTTATTAATCATGCTCTCTCTTCTAGTTCACGGACCGACGAATGAATAATCCCAACATCTTTTCATCGTGTCTTCAATCAGGTGAAGCCATTCATGGACTCGGTGAACAAGTGTACCCAAATGGTTCACAAGCCTATGCTGGTATATACAACGGCACTGTGATTCTTGAGCTTAATCCATGGACATCTCACGACCTCTCACGACTTGTGATTACAATTCTTTTGCAAGAAGTGGTAATGAATGGCTGGTTGATATTGATAATGCTTGGCTCTAGGTTGGTTATGGTGTATCTAGCTTTGAAACTGGTGGTGGGTTGCATTGTGCTGAGAGGATGTCAGGTGAAGGACTTGGTCGTTGCTCCCCAACACACGTTAACCCTGAAGTTTGGACAAGTGGGAAGTTAAGTACATTAAAAGTCTATGCGAACGAGACGGCTCCAGTTGCCACAGGTTTCAATGGAATGTTCGTCAAGCAGTATTATACAATTTTAATATTTTTGTAGCACTTCGCTTTACACTCTCACAGCAAATGTTGAGGAAGGTCTCAAGGGAAAAGCATCTACTAAAGGTATTGAGTGATAATTGTCACTACTATGACTTATTTTGTAGGCAATTTTTCGCAATCGTACTCATTGGATTTTTGGCGCGATTATTTGAAAGATGACGTTATCAATTATTACTCATTTAAAAATGCACCAAATGTGACGAAATTCTTTACATCAGCATATTGTGCAGACAACACAATGGGGTGTATGAATGGTTGCTCCAGGTCTTACGCTTGTACCGTAGCTGAAGCTGCAGGTAGCACATAATAATGGATAGCTTGTGCAAACACACTACAATAGGAAAGAATTGCTTGTTGATTGCTTTCATGACAGCATCGCTGGATCCTGGATACTTTCAAGCTATGGTGGCGAATAACAATATACCTGCTTACTTTTGTTTTGCTGGATATGATGGAATGACTCAGTATATCCTGAATACCATAAACAGTGGTGGAAGTATCATATTCTATCAGTTTGAGCCAGACACATTCTTTTATCAGCACCCAGGAAAGTTTGCAAAAATTGCATTTCCTCGCTCCGATCCAGCGAATGTAGCTCTTGCTTCAGGAACTTTTGGTGAAAAAGGGTAAGGGCGGCCTCTGTAAAGACACCAACTTTATTGTTGTACTAGGTATGGACAAAATACCACTAACCAAGTTAGCACCGATTACCCTCAAATCCCAATCATGAGATACATGTCTAAAGTTGTCACCACCGATCCATTCTTGTCATCTTTCCTCAATCGCGCCCAAGTCACCCAACTTGACATCAATAACATATTTTCTGAGTATACAGCACTAAGCACCAACACTAACATTGTTGACCCAGAATTCACTGCAGCTTGTAACTGGGTCAAAAACAACTACTTGGTGTGGAGCAATTGGGTTGATAAATTGCCTCTCTGTACAATGCAAGACAACATCAAGTATTCTTATCAGGGGTGCAATAGTTCGTTGCGTGTCGTGACGTTTGTGTGGAATACACCAAGTCCATCTAATGCATCATTACCCTACGATTGTGAAGGCGGTATCATAGCCACACCACCACCATATTCAACTAGTAAAAGTTGCGACTGGCTTGACAGCAATACCAAGACATGGATGAACTGGTTGAGCAACCCACCACTTTGCGATTCCTCGTTCTACAATTACATGATTACAGATTGCACGTCAGGTTCGATTCGCAATGTGTTGTTCTTTTGGCTTTTACCTAATCCAACAAATTATGCCCAAAGCAGCGAGTGCACCGGTGGTGTGTCATTACCTGCTAACAGTACAATTGACTGCGACTATGTTCCGACAAACTCTGGGGTATGTATATCGAACTAAAACACAGAAAAGTTAATTCTTCATTCTTGTAGACCTTTTCAGGTATCACAGCGTTTTCAGTTGTAGTAATTATCTTGTTGGTCGTTAGCCTTGTGCTCGTGATTGTGTTCCGAGAGAAGCCTGTTATCAAGCGTTCTCAATGGCATTTGCTTGTTGTTCTCATTCTCGGTGGCATATTCATGTGTATCTATGTCATCTTGGGCGGTGGTGCACCATCAAATTCTCTCTGTGCTGCTCGGCCAATATTTGCTTCTGTCGGATACACACTTGCATTTGGTTCTCTCTTGCTCAAGTCCCTTCGAGTGTACTTGGTGTTCCACAACAAAGCGCTCAAAAAGAATGTCGTCACCATAACTCGCATGTTGCATATTCTCATGGGGTTCATTGGCATTGATGTTGGTAAGTCTTAATCTATTCTATGCAAACTGAGTTTGATTGTGTAGTGATTATCGGTGTATGGTACGCAGTCGATTTTCCAGGTCCCAGTACGTATATATCAAATGCAGCTACATTTTCAGGCAAAATTGATCATATCGAATGTCATTCGTCAAGTTTCATTTTTCCTGTTCTTTGCATCTTTTGGAAAGCTATCATTACATTTTTCGGTCTCTACGTCTCATTTTTGATCCGTCATGATGATGGTGATTTTCAGGAATCGATATGGATATTTTCTGCATCTTGTGTCGTGTTGATGGGTGCTTTGTTCATGCTTCCTTTGGCATATTTGGTAGAGCTGCCAGCAGCGACAAGTTTTGCATTTTGTTCTGCAGTGACTCTTGTTTGCACGGTAGATGACATAATTCTGGTATACTAATTGTGATTTCTATAGATCATGGTGATGGCACTGATGTTGGTACCAAAGTTTGCTCGTCTCAATCGCGCAGATTACAAGACATCAACTTCAGGTACAACAGCAGGCACCAAAAACACTGCAAAATCTACAACTCGTCAAGCAACAACCAGCCATGAACAAATAGCACTAAAATCTCAAGTAAGTCCACGAGACACTACTTCAGTACATTAAATTCATCAAAAATCGTATCATGTACTTTTTTGTTATTTCTTGCTCTGTTCAGTACACTCGCCACGTCATGAAGATTGTCTTTCTCCACCAATCAATTCAGCAGACCAAACGGTGATATTAACGACGTCGCAGATCTAATTCCCTTATCCCATCTCTTTTCTCACCTGTGATTGGCTGAATTCAGGTCGGACAGCATTGAATCGGGCGAATCACAGGGCAGACAATGAACCCAAAGCTGGTCATTTTCCAAATGGTGTTCGTTGTGTCAATGCTGATGGCGTCCGCCATGTCCGTGGCAATGGTGGCCGCTTCTGGTGTAAGTGATGAATGGCACGTGACTCCAGTGCGAGGTATTCAAGCACGTGTGCAAGCTGGCGTGCCCGTTTTTGACGAAGAAATGCAGACATGGGTGGCTCCGTTTGGCAACACGTTTGAAGAACGCCATCGAGCTGCCATGGACACTGTCAACACAGCTAGCGTTGAAGGCGCATTGATGTACGTACAAGCAGAAGGAATTAATGCAAAGACGAACCCAGAATGCAGACGTAAGAACAATATGGCGTACGTTTGGTTCATGGAAGTTCACATTGCCAACTCGAAAGCAACGATTGCAGAATTTGAAAACAATTGGGGTATTTCACCTGAATTCTGTTCGTTTGCTGCTCTTGATGGGGGAATGTGTACGCCTTATGATCGATGGGGAGATTTACCTCAAATTTGCAATGAATACAATGGTGCTCGGGGTCAACCTAACCTTGGTCCATGCGTTGGTGGTGAACCAAGAACTTCGGATCCTCGTGCTCCATACCGTGAGAATATTTGGTTCTCATTTCCTAACTCATGTTATACCAAACGTTTTCGCTACAAGACTGACCAATGTCGTAAAGAAGTCCCTGGAGGTCTTTGCCCCTATGGCACTCTTCCTGATGGCATTAAATGCACATACTCGCATCGTGTACTTGGCTACGTAAGTCTTGATGATCTCGTGGGCATCACATCCATGAAAAGCAACAAGACTAATAAATTCTACGCCAACAAGAAAGAGTTTTGCCTTGATGGGCAAGTCGAACAACTTGGCAACTACACAATTCCTTTCTGGAACAACCCAACAGATCCTGATGCCAATGCTGAACGTGCTCAAAAGCTCATTGACTTTTACCAAAACGTGTCTGCTGCCGATCCACGCATGGAGCCATTCCCAGACCTTGGTGATTTAACTAGCGAAAATCCTCCATGCTACATGAATTTGCCACAATGTGCCACTGGTTGTCGCCGAAAGCTATATGCTCAAGTGTGTGAACAATGTTCTTCTGATCAAGAAGGCTGTCAAGTCAAACCTCCAGGCTACAGTATTCCCCAACTCTACAAAGCTTGTCGTGGGGAAGAATGCCAAATTTCTCCATGGGAAACTCTACCACCAACTGAAGCTCCAACACCTGCACCAAATACAACTATTGTAGCTCCAAACAACACGGCATTGAATGTATCCGTCAAGGAACAAGTAGCAAGCGGAGCTATGTCCTCCTTCTTGAGTGTGTTGAGTGTCGGTATAGCTTTGGCTTCAGCCTAAGAAATATATGTATGTCGCCTATTCTTATAGTTGTTTGGTCTGGTCCTATCTACTATGGCTTGTTTGGGTGAAAGACATACTCCCAGTCACCAGAATTCGGGTCACGGCACAATTCGACAGTCGGCCAGTAGTGATAATCGGTCTTGAGAGTCAACACTTTGGGCTTTGTGTTAAGGGCAATCGTCTTCATGCGCACAGAAGCACCATTTTGAAGATTTTCGACCACCTTAATAAACGCATCCAAAGTTGGTGTTGGTTCATTGTTCACTTGAACAATCCACATTGTTGCACGCAAACCATACTTGTGGGCAGGACTTCCATAGCACCAGCGTGAGCAATACACACCACCACCTTCTTCAGGTAGATAACCAAGATTTACCACTGCATAATGTGGTTCTTGAATCACTAAACCACACCATGTAATGACACGGCTTGTACCCCATCCACTGAGCTCCATAGTACTTACTGTAAGTGTCAGTTCTTTTTGTTCTCGTAAAATGACTAATGAAACTTGTGGCTTTTTCATGCATAAAAGCTCGACATCAAAATCTTTGGCAACGACGTTTCCATCAATTGATAAAAGTAAATCACCACTTTGGAGTTGGGCTGCAGCATCAGACCCCGCAGAGCATCGCTTAATAGCTAGTACTTGACGTTTATCGCCATAACATTGTTCCAATTGACGAATCCAATGTGGTGATAGTCCAAGACCAGCACGAGCCTTCGAAAGGGGGTATGTGTACAGTTGGATTGGTAGCACAGTGACTGAGCGAGGCACACCAGTGGAATGAGCCATATTGACAACTTCGCGGATGACTTCCACGGATAATCCTCGGAAGACTTCACGACGACCTCCTTCATCTTGGTAACTAAATGAGAGCCACAACGCCGTAACGAGGCCACGACTATCAACAAAGATGCCACCAACAGATTTTGTAATGCGATCAAAATGAATAACTTCGACGTTGCTGGCTTTATACCGAGGCGGCTGGAAGTCACGCAAGACTAAGCGATCAATTTTGGTCACTAGTGATTTCATGGCAACAACAGTCCAAGTGCTTGTAAGACCCACGAAATCAACTTGATCACCAACTTGAAGGACTTCATCTGAAAGCTCAGCAGATTCCAAGCGAGTATCACCGAGAAGGGCGGGGTCATATTGAATAATCGAAAAGTTATGCACAGGATGAACAAAAAGAACCTTGGCTGGTGTTTCAATCGAGGCAGCAACAGTCACAACAACGTCACCAAGTGCAATAGGAACAGTGTTTTGATCAACAAGTACAAGACCTTTGCTGGCATCAATGACAATCCCAACGCCGTTATAACTGGAGCTTGATATACCATCAATCATGCAAGGTATATCAAAGGCAACCATGACAAGCGACGAAAGTAATTTTGTAAATGTAGCTTTGTCTAAA
>JNBS01002032.1:0-12686 GCA_002081575.1 Thraustotheca clavata | reverse complement strand
ATGGTGGTAACGATGGCAAACTAGAGCGAGAGAGAATGGATGGAAGGAAGGAATTTGCATGGCGGTGTGTATTTGAGGGCGATACACTCGTTGGGGCGTGCTGCATCAGTTCGATTGACCGAATCTGTCACTGTTAACGTCGACAGCAACTGAATGCAAATTTGTATACATGTGTTATTTTCACAAAAAACACATTATTCACACAATCCTTTTGGTTCATTTTCATCTTCAACATGTGTGTAAAAAGTGAATTTCACATTTAATTTTTCACTGTTCACGCTAAATGAACTTCAAATCCAATGATTGCGTGAACACTGTCGTTTATATATAGTCTTTCTAAACAACTTGAAATTTGTATGATTTTTTTAAAGAAAACATTCTGACGCGATTACGTCATGGTAGTACTGATGATGCAATCATACAAGTGCAAACAATCTGCCAATCATCAAATATGAACAAGGCGAGAAATTCCTTTAAATAACTTAATAGAGCATTGTAATAAGTTAAATGAGAGAACTTGGAAGAAGAATTGCATGAAAGAAAACAGGATGTCGAATGCGTTTGATGAAAGAAAGATTAGAGAAGAAAGTACCACTAGTAGCCATAAAGATGTCTTCTACAAAAATGCAATCTAACAATTGTACTGTAGTATTGGAACCTAACAAATTGAGTGTATCACACTTTGAGATGTTATAGGAGGCGTAGTGAAGGAATTTCTCGACATCAAATGTGATAGGTCGAAAGGGCACGCTGAGGCAATTGAGTGATGACGAAACGTTAATTTTGTCTTGTCAACATTTTCTTAATGGCAATGAAAACTCATTATACAAAATTTATTTGTGGGGACGAAAGGCATAAGAACTACATTTCGACATATATACGAAAATCAAATACTA
Source organism: Thraustotheca clavata (assembly GCA_002081575.1). Lineage (NCBI taxonomy): Eukaryota > Oomycota > Saprolegniomycetes > Saprolegniales > Achlyaceae > Thraustotheca > Thraustotheca clavata. Next base: position 11,790 of record JNBS01002032.1, on the reverse strand, counting down.
CAATAGGACTAATGATCATGGGCTGGTAATTTATTGCGTGACGATAACAGGGTATCCCGAGTACAATCATCAAAGAAATCAGAGCAGCGACATAATGTGGATAAAAATGCTTCACTAATGCGTCCTTTGGGTTCAGCAATGGCTTTAACAGGAGGCATCGAATGTACAACACATCGCATGATTGTTTGTTTTTCACCATTGGGTAAATTTTGTGTTTCCAAGACTGCACAACCAAGTTCGACATTGCGTAGGTATTGCGAATCAGTTGGGAATAATTCATCACTATCCACTGTTTTCCATAAAAGAATGGCATGATTGTCATAAATTTTACGTCGAACAATGAAAAACGATTCCATACAAATAACACCTTTGCTTGTTTTAAGAATTGGAATCTTGATACGACCATATCGAGTATCAGCATCCAAATTCATAAGTTTTTTGGCAGATACATATCGTTTAAGACGAGCATCAACATCAAATGAAAAATCCAATACCGAATTCCAAGTGGCATCCACAATTGTTTTATGATCAAATTGTTCAATGATTTTACCACGAACCAAACGAATTTCCATATCAGGCCCACTGGAATTGAGTTTCATATCAAAATAAGGAAAAGCTTGACTACGTTCTGCATTGACCAAATTCCATGCTCGTGCCATACTTTGATCTGCAATTTTTATCAATGCCACTTTACGTTCTTCTGGATTTGCAGGAATATGTGTATATGGATGTAAAACTCTTGTATTCATTGCATCAGCCACAGCTTCCGAGACAGCACCATCAGCAGGAGCAGGAGTTTCTGGTGCCGTGACTTTGGCAACCATTTGCTCTTGTAAATATTTTACTTGTTGGCGTAGCATTTCAAGTTCTTCTTTTAATCCTTTACGATGTTTTCTTGCCGATTTTGCAACTTGTGCTCGTCGTCGAATCTTTTTTTCTTCTTCAGTTAAACTCGACACAGGTTGTGCCAACAATTCTTCTTCCGTTTGACATCTTGAATTTATCGAGGATAAACTTAAATTTCTTCCCCCGGATGGAGGGCTACGTGAATAAGGAGAAGATTCTTTCTTAGGATACAACATAGGAGCTGATGGCATTTCAAGTTTCATTGAATCATAATACACAGGATTCACAAATGCACCCGCAGCACCATTAATATCTCCATACATAAAATTTGATTGTGGTGGTGGAAGAGGACGACCATGTTCCATCTCCATGTCTTCATTCATATCCAATTCAAAGAAAGGTACCGGTTCGATGTTGAATAGCATGTCCATGTCGTCGAGGGATCGCGACGGGAATGAAAATGCCATCGGAGACCAAAGAAAAAGTCAGGAAATGGGGCAAGACCCAAACTCTTAATATTGCCGTTTCAATTATTTTATTAATATTCTTATTTATGTTGCATTTTGTATACATGTTTGAAACTAACATATTGTATTATTTTAATGTATACCTTTGTATACCCCCCTCCTATTAGCTTCAAGGTACGCGGTATAGTAAATTCAAGTGCGTTCATGCTCAGGAGTACGCGAGCATCTGCTGGACAGTGTGCAACGCAAGTGACTGTATGGACAAGAAGCTCGATCGTGGTACATGGGACACGCAATCGAGTTGAGAAAGTGATCCAACTGCGTCAACTGCCCACTTGAAGACATGGATCAGATTTTTCCATGTCACTTGACTGTTATTATATAATAGTTTATATATCCAAAATGTCAAAAGTGTTATCTTATTTAATTTGCATTTTTAATTGATATTTGTATTGAAATTAGCATCTGGTTGAAATACATCGCGAAATTACACAAAAACTCAAGTGACACAAATGAAAATCCCACCATTTTTCTGATTCTATCGAAGTTGGTAGCGTACACCGCGGTATCACATTGTGTCTTCAATGCATTCACTTGGGTACGTTGAAGTTGTGGGAATTGATGGCGGCACAATGAATGCTAATGAGGTATTAGTTCATCAAAAAATAAAACTTGATCATCTAGGTATGTAAGGGCACAATTACGAGTCCTTTGGTGTCCCTTTGTCTGTGCCCCGAGATTTCGCTTTCTATGTAAATGACGATTTATTTCATCGTCATCATGAGATGAACGATGTCGTTTGATTGTCTGTAGATCGCTTCAACGTTCCACGTCTAGCATTAAATAAATACCGCACCATCCATCTTTCTTTGGGTGGCTTTGCTTAATCAATCTTTGATATTATTATACTCCCAGTAATGTTATTACAACTTCGGACCAGGTACTTAATCCTTGTCCCAATGAATCCACAAAATCAAAAGATCGACATCTTTTAAGATCTCAATTCTTAATCATGTGTTTGATCTATCATGTTCGTAATCCAACTATGTATACATTGTGAAAAGAGCATATTTCGTCATCATATTCATTAGAGTCCATTCCTTCTCTCGTTTCTTTGATCATTGTTTAAATAGATTACTTTATGTGACTCATGGATGGTTAAGGGTAACCAGGTTAGATGCAGGCACTTAGAGACACTAAAATATTAGATTACGATATTTCTTACCGTCTTTTAATGCTACCCTTAAAAGAAAGTCTCGTAAAGATAGCCATATTCATCAGAAAAAGATTTCTATTCTCATTTCAATCAAAATGCAATGAATATGGATAGAAAATGCTCGGAAAATATAAGTTTGGACAGCCCATTGAGGTAGATTGCATATATTTAACGATTAGTTTCTACTCCGTGGGACTATTTTCTTAATCAGCTTTTATATCTGTCGAAACACAGTAGTTCATTTAAACCTATGACCTTCACCTTTACCAACAAATTTTATTGATTTTGTCATGCATGGAACAATCTATTAATTGATCTGGTCATTGCTTCACTCATTGTGAACTTTCTTTAATAGAGTAAAGTAGCATGTTGTTGCATATGGGATGTTTCTTTGGATTAGTTTAGCGCAGACAATTTCTAGACAAAAGAGTATGTTTTTTTCTCACGGATACTGACATTTATGACATTGTCTTCATACTTGTCATCATCATAAATATTAAACAATGAAAAGTCTTCTAGCCTTATTCTTTGTCTCAAATATTATTGTCAATGACAAGACTACTCATTCATCTCTTAAATAACTTTTCCGAGTTGTCAAAGTAATAGGCAATTAGTATATCAGTTTTGATCATTGAATTCAATAGAATGATATTAAAGGCTACTACAATTAGAATTAACAAAATTACGATTTTTTAAAATTGAAATTCATCCTTTAACATCAAGACAATAGGATAACAAATATTTAACACAGCTTATACACAATACTCTTTGGTACTTCAGTAGGCTTTGGTTAGAAAAAAGTCTATATTTTAGTCAGATATAACATTTACTATTAGTTTCCAAATCGCTTCATAGCTGCTTCAGCCATAAGTTGACGTTTATGATCATTAACACATTTCGTCGAGCAATATTTGTAGGTCAATCGTAAAAATGGTTGGGAACCTGATGGCTGTCCACAAGCTGCACATGCTGCTTCTTTTGCTAATCTTTCTTTACGTGCAGCTTCTGCAATAGCTTCAGATTCTTTAGCTAGTTTTTCTTGTTGTTGCTGGGCCTTTTTTCGTTCTTTAGCTCGCTTTTTCTTTTCTTTCTCTTTTTCTTTACGTGCTGCTTCAACCTCATCTGTCAATGCCTCTGGAATTTTAGATTTTTCATAATCCCATTGCTCTGGTGCTGTGCCTCGATACCTTCGAAATGTATTGCGTGCTTCCTTTGAGGAGCAAAAGAAATATGGTACTCGTTGATGATCATCAAAGGCACAAGGATTAGCTCCATTTTCAAGCAACAACCAAATGAGTTCATTTGCGTTGGCTTCCGAGGCAATATGCAATGCTGTTCGCAACGTTCCATCAACGTGTTCAATATCAGGACTACAGCCACCAGCAAGAAGCTCTTTAACAGCATCAATATCACCAGCTAAAGTTGCCAAAATCAATGGTGGAGTTGGTAATTGAGGCTTTTCCTCTACAATTTCTTCTTCCACAGGAGCAATTTCTGGTGCTGGAGCTTTAGACTTCTTGGTTGCTTTGGGCTCAACTGGTTTACTTTCATACGCTGAAGCAATAAAAGGTGAAAATGAAGCACTGCCAAGTACAGAACGAACACGACAAACCTAATAAGTCAATGAACCAAAGAAACAAATATTAAATTAACCTCTTCAAAAGTTGGACGAAGTGTACCAAACGGGACTTTACGAATACGTGGATCATCTACAAAGACCATTATTACATTGATCAATTGAAAAAAGGTACCAGAATTAAGCCCTGTTTTGTCAAAGAAGAGTCCACGAGATGTTTTTGCAGCACCGATGAAAATACGTGTACAACCATCAAGCTCAGTTTTCCATTGTGTTAAGAGCTCTGAAATATCTTGTTGCAAAGCCATTTCATTGTATCTGCGTAGCTGAGCACCAGCAGATTTAGCTTTACCACTTGCAGCATCATGGGCAGATTGACTACCTCCTTGTTTTCGACGAGTAGTATATCGTTGAAAAGCTTTATGGACAATTACTTTATCCTTTTGAAAGATAGCACCAGCAAATCGTCCAGCACGAAAAAGAAATACTGCCCATTGATAATATGATGTATTTCCCACAAGTTCTTGAACCATCGGTGTAGTTGCATTAAAATTGGATTTGTCTTTTTCTGTCCATAATGGAAATGTAGCATTATAAATTTTGTACAGCATTGTTTCATCTGTAAATGCTTGTAAAGGCTCTCGTTGTACATTTAAATCAATTTCTTCTTCACTTTCACTATCATCAGTAGATAAATCTAATGGATCTTCATCTTTCTTGGATTTTGCAAGTAAATATTCTTGAAAAGTTTGTAAATTTACACAATCCAATCCTTTCGACTTGCGTTTGAGATTATATACATGAAAATCGCTTTTAAAATGAGCTTGTTGTTCTTTAACATCTTCAAATTCATCACGACAAGTACCACAAGTTAAGCCGCGAAGGTCAGAAACAACAGGAATTGTTGGCAGAGCCTCTGAAGAAGCTTCTTCTAAAGCAATCGTTGATGGTTCTGTCTTGCTATCGCCATAAAGAGTTCGCCACGATTGTACATTCTTTAATTCCCATAGAGGAATACTTCCATATCGGCCTTGACGCTGCATAGTAGATGCTTGGAGATATGAAAATGACCAAAATGACCAAGAAGACAATATTTTATTACTTAACACGAAAAATTAAATAAATTTCATGACTTTTTTAAATACTTTTAACTTGATAAAATTGTGAAATTTTATTCATTTTTCAATTGACCTTCATTATGTATACAATTGGATTGTGCTTAGAAAGTTCCGATTGGAATTTATACGATATGAAAAAGTCAACTTTAAAGCATGAAAATGTTATCTTAACATACTTTATGAATGGAATCAAAGGATATTAATGTAGTGTATATTGTTTGTTATCATTATTTTAACGTAAGACGCTATTGGAAACGATTTGATACCCCAAAAAGTCCTATAAATACAAACAATATATTCGTAGTGAAGTGTGCACAAGGAATATGTATTCGTTAGATATTAAACGAATGCAAGAGAAAAGAAAGCAAGAAATGGCACTAATATTAAAAAGAAATACTGTTCAGTCTCCACAAAGTAAAGAAAAACGAGTTCAAAAGTTATATGGGAAGTCAACGTAATCCTATTTTGTTTGAATGATTTTCATTTTGTACGTATTAGCCCTGAAATGTACTCTGCATATCATGAACGAGTTGATAGCTTTATTGTTGAGCCTTTGTGTGAATGGTCCAATTCTTATGGCATACAAGCAAAGACAGTAGCAAATCCATTGTAAAATCATTTCAAATCACACCTAACATATAATACTTGTAGAATATGGCCACGTGATATTGCTAAAGAAATCCAACCTCATTACATTGATGCTGGGTATAAACTTTATACTATTAAGGACTAATCTAGGATGGTAATTAGCAATTATGAAAGCTCTGGGCGGAATTATCGTGGTGGTGGAGAACAAATACACGATTCAACACCATTATCATCACCTACAACTTCACCATTTCGAGTACCTACTAATGTTGTACGCTTCTATACTTTTATGAACTTAATTGCTGAGTACAAGATTAGTTTCAATATGACAAATACTCCAACCCGATTGAATCCCCATTTCGACTACGACTAAAAGACAAGGAAATTCAACCTCCTTTGAAATACAACAGTGTTGTTCGCCATCCTGAAGATAAAGTTCTTGAGTCTGATCAATTCGATATGTCGTGGACAGAAGCTGCAGTAGTTCCTCAATGGCGAGATCGTGTTCCTGGAAAATGGTGCAATGGTGATTTTGGATTAACATTTACATCAGCAAACACAAAAACAGCTTCATTTCAAGGAATATCTTGTATTTCGAATGGAGCTACACTTGATAGTACTGAGCCATATTCACCAGCAACAGCACGAGCTCCAGCAATCCCATCAGTATTTTGAATATTATTTCTATCCCATTTCATATTTACATTAGAAATTCACTGCACGAGCAACTACAGCCCCAGTCAAGAAAAAGCGATTGTATTTGAATTCAATATTAACAGCAGAAGGAGGATTAGCTGCAACAAAAGCTCTTTCAAACAATTCTACATCGCCAATTTCAAGATAATTGTTCATTTGTAAAAACAAGTAATTCCACTTCATAATACAAAGTTGCATTGGGAGGAATAATAGGAGGATATCCATGTTCACCATAGCCACAAAGTGGTGGAATACGAAGTCGAGCAATCTGTCCTTTGCTCATCTATTCATGATGAGTTAAATATCTACTTGATAAGCTTTACACGACGTATGCCTTCATCAAGACCTTGAATTACTTGATTTCCTCCAATCTACAAGCAATTAAATGCATTTAATGCATGGAAATATACAAGAAACTCATATGTACGTCCACGATTTCTTGTAGAGTCAAAGAGTGTTCCATCACCAAGCTAAAGACTGTTAAAAATGCATGTTTAAATACATACCTTGGCACTGTAATGAATTCGTACAGTATCTCCAGACGTAGGAAAGTTAACTCCATCACTATTTATGAGCTCACTGCATGAAATATCAAGTAATTTCGAGTACCCCGGCTTGACTGTCTCAAGCTCTACATATTCATCCTCTGGCATCTTTAAAGATACGAAAATGATGTATTAGATGCACAAGAGTGTATTATTACATTAACTTCTTGCTTTGAATAAGTAGAACTCTTAAACACTGACGGGAGGTGCTGATGTCTTGGTTACTTCATCAAGCTTAGCAACCTTGGGAGACACAGGAGCTACAGGTGCCATTTTATCAGGTAAATCTGTTGATACACCTTCTTTAATCACAACAGCACGATGTTTAATCAATACGACTGCAAAGATGCTCTACATGAACATGAGAAAGAATATCATTCCCATAGCTTACGTAAAGTACAAACATAAAGAATGAAAAGACAGCTGAAGCTTCATCTGAATGTACAGGACCACGTACATTATTTTCTGTAGTTCCATTGTTAGCAAGACGAGCAAGATAAGCAGCTCCCGAGCAAAGAACACTTAATGAAAGCATATTAAATGCCATCATAATAACAACGCCAATAAAGAAACCAACTGCAAGTGCAGAAGCATATTTTCGCATGACTAAAGTACCTCCAAGTGACAATCCAATGACAAGAAACATCATCCAAATACCAGCAAATCCAAGTGATTTACTATATTGAATGCCATCATTATTGTTATTAGCAGCAAAGACAATAGCACCAAGGCAAAACATCATAGCAAAGAAGAGAATTACGAACCATAGGTACGTGATAACGAGTTTGGGGTTGGCACAACACGCTTTGGCCTTTTGTTTGGCTTGTTCTGCTTGCAATGCCATGGATCAAATCCGAGAATGAACATTCGTTTATACAACGGACGCTAATGTTCTTCTATAGATTAAAGTTCGATGGATTCAAACGTCTTCTCGCTCTTCTTCTGTACAAGACGACGTCTTGTAGTTATTGTATATAAATTTGTATTGAAAATTAAACAATAGTAAATTGAACAAGATAATGGGATTTAACTTATGTAAAAGAGTCAAGATAGTAGTGTATAGAGAGAATGTATAGAACAAACAATAAAGAGAGCTGTTCAAGAGATTAAAGAAGATAGGAAATACGTTAGATGTGTGTTTCTCGACCGTTTACAAGAAGATATTTGGCGCCTTTTTTTCATACAAACATTCTTGATCAAGATAGTCACTTTATTCATAGCTAGTTTTTACATTATTATGTAGTCACTATGCATATACTTCAGTCTTTTAAAGTACTTTGTATCTAGTTAGAATCATTACAAAGTTACATATCAACTTGAAAATGTACTTTACCAATTCATGTAAATTAATTGCTATTTACATGATTCATGTGATACAAAATTATCAATATACTACAGTATATTCTCATTGTCGTACATGTATTTCTATTCTAGATGTATTAAAAGTCTTTGAGCAATGAATACAAACAAGATTCTTTGATGCATTAGTGCATATTGTTTGATTAATAGATGATAGTATTTAATTTAAAGTTGAAGATAAAACTAACAAGAGTGATGATATTTGGACGTTAAATACTTTAACGTGATGTTCTTTTGGAAAGAGATGTGATTGGTTAAAAATGAAAAAAAGATCGGAATATTTGATCAATTGAAGAATGGAAAGTGACGAAGAAGTGCTGTGCCGCTACTGCTTTGGGGATGAGAGCGATGGCCCTTTGATTTCTCCATGTAAATGCTCTGGAGGTAGATATTTATCAAGTATAACAAGCTTAGAGATGGTGTAGGTCAAAAGTATGTGCATCTTGATTGTTTACGACGATGGCAACGCATGGTTTTAGTCTCCCAACCAACTCATCCAGCATTTTACTCGGATGATAAACGCCATCATGTATGCAATGTATGCTTAGCCAAGTATACATGTCCACCACCATCGAGAGCTGAATTGATGGCATCGTTTACGGGTCCTGAAATTGCAGCATTGATTGAAAAAGATCGATTGATTGCAGCTAGTCAAGGTTTTTCAGAAATGCTTGAAGCAGATCGACATTTAGATGAAAATGGCATTCGATTTCGTCGTAGTCCTTCCAGTTATGATTATTGGTTCCATGGTGTCTATCTTATCAATGAAATCATTGGTGATAGTGGTGAAATGGAATTACAACTACCAAATACTGAATTTTTAAACAATTTTCGTCGAAGACTTACACCTGATCCAGACGATAATTCCAAGCTAGAAATGCATTTTCATGGTGCTATCTATGTATTACTACCTCGTGGATCCTTGGAAGGAGTTCAAAATGTTGCTACAGCTTTTGAAACACTTGAAGCCCCAGCTACAGTTCATTTGCAACAAAAAGACTCTTTGCATTCGTGTGCAGATGATCATGTTACTGCTGTATGTATCTCTCGTCCATTAACTCGTACAAATCGACTACAAGCAGCAAATGAAGCTTTAGAAGAAGCTCGTCGGGATATACTTGCTTTACACCCTTCAATTCGTCAAAATATTCTTAATGATACCATTCATGTTCAACATTATGCTGGTGGCCCATGTGATGATCAAAGTATTTCTGCCTGTCTAGTACTTGGTGGTGCTTTGCGAGGCTATACAATCTATAGTTCACTTAAAGACGCATTGCTGCATGTGTATCGTCTCTTTGCTACGTTAACTGATCCAACACACTTACGTCCTGGTCAAGGTGTTCGTTTAACTGGTTTAGTCTCAAGATCAGAAATTAATGGTGAACTTGGCATGGCTCTAAAATATGATCCAAAAATTGGACGTTGGCAAGTTCGCTTAGTAAATCAACCTGGTGGCATCTCTGTAAAACCAAGCAATTTGGAACCACTGGAATGTGAAAAAGCTAGTGTTTATGTATTTTGGGGTGATGCACAGTGGACTCGTGCTCAATTACTTGGTGAAATTGCTAAAGGAAGTTGGGGATTGTGTCGAGCTATGATTGATGATTTTTTAGTCCCTCCTACCATGCGTTGGGGACAATTACAAGAACAAAATCGACTTGCTTATGCCCCTGTCACTGAAATGTCAGAAGATTACATTCGCAATGCTACCGAAGAAATGGTTTCTTTACGTCCGAATGCTGTAGCAGCCGAAGAAGCTACTCAAGAAGGTGCTCCATGAGTATCTGGCACTTTGGTCAAACATATTTGTCAGGGTTTTTGTTTTATATTTTACAACATTTTGCATTATATCTTACTAGGGCCAAAACAGCTCTGTGAGTTTTGTTTCCAAAGAACGTTGAATTATAGTTTCCCGTATATTCATCCATGCCTCCATTGCATCATTTGCTGGTGTCAAATATGTCTTTGTAGAATACGCTAGATCACGGAATGCAGAGCTATACTTTTCAATTACAGCAGCAGGGTTTTCAACTTTAGTTGATACTCGAACCACTTCATTTTTCAACCATGCAGGATAATCTTCACCAGAAAGACTTGGTGAAGCATGAGCAAGTCATATTGGGTGAAAATGTATGATCAACTGGACTCGTTGGGTGGTGTGGGGCAATGCATTCTGTGCAGATACGAATATGAAGAATTTGTTGTTGCAATGGCATTAGAAATGGCTTTAAAGTCGAGCATCCATTGCAAATAACTTCACCACACTACATATATCAATTAGACCATGAAAATATCAATATTTCTTACCATTCGACAATGATGTTTTCTTCGTAGAGCAAATGAAAATTTTCGTTGACAAACTCGACATCCACTGCGTACATGATTTGGTACCCAGTCTCGAGGATCAAGCATAAAACTTGTAGAAGATGCAAACGATGGTTGAGTTGGTCGCATATGTGGTGAATATAAAGTTGGGACAGACGATCGAATTTGACTTAAGCTCCGAGCTGTTTGTCGAATGGATAATCTTGCTTCAGTATCTGAAAAACGAAGTGTTTGAAATAATTTCTCTTGTGGTGTACTAAAGCTCATTGTTGTATAATCATCCGTGGAGCATGGAGTGATTAATTTCGTAGCAATAATTCTTGAAAGTAAAATTAATAAATCATGCTCCATATCTGTCCATTTTGATCGTGGTTTAACATCCATTAAACAAAATGAACCGATAGCATAACCATTGATAATAATCGGTGCTCCAGCATAAAAACAAACTCCTTGAGTAGTCACAAATGGATTAGTTAAAAAGTGCGGACTAGTTGTCAGATTAAGGCAAATCTACATCATATAGTATTTAGGCTATTTCAAAGGAATTTTCATCTATACCATCGGTGCTTTAGAAGCAATGACATAATTACAAAATGAATCTGAACGTGGAAGACATGGTAAATGAGGTAAACCGACAGCAGCTTGAAAAACATGAACTTCCGAATCAACAAAAGTAATTGCAGCCATTTCGACTTGCAATGTATTAACACCGAAATGGCAGAGAGCTTCGAGTCCTTGCTGAAAGGAATCGGGTCGAATTGTTAATGCATCAAGAGTACTTCTTAACATAACAACACGTTTTCGTTCTTGGATAGAAATTTGTGGGTCTTTATAAAAAAGCAATTCATTCTTGTCAAAACTTGGTGCACTACGTCGACTAGCACATTCCAAGCAACATTTAGCAAATTTTCCTAAAATACTTGATGCATTTAAAGGTTTTTTGCTCAAACATTGTTTACATACATACCCTTGACACTAACAAATAAAAAAGTTAGTATAAAGTTGATAACTAATATTGACATACAACTCGACAAACATGACGATGTCGAAA
>JNBS01002027.1:0-16553 GCA_002081575.1 Thraustotheca clavata | reverse complement strand
TGGATCAGCATCAAGGCACAAATTTGAATGAATAGCATGCCGAATATATTTCTGACTTGAATCAATGACCCATTTTTGATTGTTGTTCCAAGCATCACACAGCCAAGTATGTAATCCATAACCATTATAAGTTTGATAAGCATCAAGACACTGTCCAGTGATTGCAACTTGAAATTGCATTGTCGTTGGATTATAAGTCCATCTACGAAATAATTGCTTTGCCTTTATAGGTAGTTTTCATACTGTTCATTAGAATTGTATCGTCAAATATCTGCATACAATCCTTGATTCCACTCACTCAAAACATTTTCACTGATGGTATATAGAATGTGTTGAATTCCCACAGATGCTCTATTATTCCAAGCAGGGAATTTTGATGATTTCCAACTTCGGTCAATATTAAATAATCCAAAATGTCTAAACATTTCAATGAAAATTCAATAGCTTAAGGATAGAAAATACCTTTCATAATCTGAATGTGCTAGAGCGGAATCTGGTAAATCAAATGCAGTAAACCAAAAAAGTGGACCACCACCATCAGCTGGACGCCATTGAGTCATAGCATTATAATAATTAGCTTCACCATCGACGCTTGGCCAATTGTTTGGAGCCATATATGGCGCACTTCCAGCACTTGGAAACCCAGATTCAGTTGGACGAATTTTCGTTGAGCCAAATTTTTCAACCATTTTACACCATAGTATATTGAGCAAAGCAAAGGGTTGATTGCTATTGTAATTGGGGTCAAAGAAAGGGTAAATATTGACACCAAGAATGTCCAATGGATAATAATACCAATTGGAACAAAACTCTGAAGTACCCGAACTACAAACTCCGTTTGCAAGCTTATACGTTTGACTATCAATCGAAGACTCAACCCATTCTGTAACACGTTGGCTAGTACCAATAGGTACCCATCGTCCAGAATCCCTTAGAATTTGTCTTCGTGTATTTGTAGCAATTGATAAAATATCATCAGCAGAATTTGTGCCAAAATTTAATCGTGGGTTATACAAGTTTTCATTGCCAAACAATAGTGCCAATATTGTATTGGGATAATCCTTAACAGCTTGGACTGCTGCTGCAATTTCAACTTGGCCCCAAGACTCTGTAGTCATGTAGACTCCAAGATACAATTGAATATTGTATTTTGCAGCAACAGGAGCTACTTGAATTCCATAGTGTTGAGAATAATATGTTCGTACAATTGACACAGTGTAGGCCATAATTTTAAAATCAGCATCAATTGCAGCAGTAAGCTCAGCTATATTCCCATTGGAATAACATGATAAATGAAATGGAGTGTAGCATACTGCTTGTTGGGTTGGGATGCTTTGACCAATGGTAAAATAAACCAAACATATTATGCCAAGTAGTATTGGACCCAACATTGCTAAAATCAAAATGAAATAACCAAAAATGAAAGCATTAGAGTCGTTATGGTAGTCGTTGACACTATGAGAATATTGACTTGCATCAATTCGAAAATGAGTTTCTTGCGACTATTCTGTTGTTTAAATGGGTTTCCTATAATTTCATAGTTATAAAAGAGATTTAGTAGATTGTTGCTAAAAGATAGATCAAGAGCAATTGAAATTAAGTTTTCAGAATAACAGCTTGATTGAGTTCAATATGAATCAATTGAATGATGGACTTAATTTTGCAATTGATTGTCAAGCTTAGCAATGAATTGCTTAAAGTTTGGTTGAGCTTGACACCATTGCAATTTAGCTTTGATATTGAAACTTGTTGACACTTTCAATAAATCTTGCACAAGTTTCTAATTTAAACAAATGAGAAAGAGAATTAGATAGAATCAAAGTACCTCAGACTTTGATTGTAAGATCTGCAAGAACATTGTTTGTTGTCGATTTGTCATTTCCACACTTTTGGAACTAAAACAATATGTAGCTATATGGTGAACTGCAAGTTTATATGCATCAGCACCACGTGTAGCAGATATAGAGAGAGTTGCAAGACTCTTAGCATAGGCTTCAACTAATTTATAGTCGATGGAATCATACAAAAATCCTTGTTGTAAGCTTGGGGGAATCTACAAACACATTAATAGTATTTTAAGTGAGATTCATACCACAAGCAAAGATAGACCACCATTTGTATCAAGTTCTTTCCATAACCAAAGTCGCATATCCAAAGGAATTGTAGGATGCATACAAAGAACAAGTACTCCAGATAAACCACTATCCCCGTACGATACTCCACAGAACACTTGAACAAGTGAATCAACAAACGATTGTGCAAGTTCGACTTCTTTTCCAGCTTCACATTCTTTGTAGCATTGTAGCACAGTTAATAAGGCAGAATACCATGATAAGTTAGCCAAATCAATGCGATTGATATAATAATCAACAAGAGATTGCAATGTATTGCGTACAACAGGTTCGACCCAGGAATCGGTCTCAAGCAAATAGATATGGCTCAAATGCAATAACTTTTGAGCAATCGGAGTTGTCTTGAGCACTTCTGGTGAGCTACAAATTACTTAGCAAAAAAGATTGAAAAATTGTATCTTACGATGTTTCCAACTCCAAAAGCAAGGTACAAGCTTGAGTTAATAGTGATTGCCATTGGGACGTATTCAAATCACTTGCAGCAATTCGAGAAAATGGACTAAAAAGCCAATATGCAGGCCATGGTAGTGTAGAAGGTGGTAATTCTGGTTGAATACGGTGGCAGCTTTCTTTTGGATTGTGGCTAGTTGATCGACCAAGAAGAGCACGAAGCAATGCAAGTACAGCTGGGTACTTGGCCATAAAAATAACATTAAGCACAATGTCAGCGTCTTTTTCTTCGCCAGGTAACAAGTCTTGCATCCATTCAAGCCCTCGATGAAAAATGACTCTCGATTCCTCTGCAGGAAGTGGTTCTGCCATATTTTGAGTATAAAAATCAATACTTGGCACTCCATTTTCTCGATCAAGTTGTTGGAAATAGACACAAGTCATTTCTTTAGCCATATCACAAAGTGATACTACAGCACTATTAACATGGATAATGATTACAAGATACCTTGTAGGCGGTCAAGTGGTGCTGAAGCTAGAGAGGTAAAGTACTGGAGAAGTTTTGGAATTAACTAAACGTTAGTTTACATAACTCGGTTTAAAAGAAATTTAGTGTACCTGAATGTTTTTGTTTGAGTTGATAGCTTGGGTATAGAGTGATATTAAAACTGGTGTAGCTAACACATACGGCTCAGTGTCAAGAATACTGGTATTGTGTTGAACAATCGGCCAAACTTTAGCCAGAAATCCAATACAATAACCAAGCTGTTCGTGAGGAATGGACTGCAGCATCGTTTGAGCTTGGTGCACAAAGTATGGCAATAAGCGATAATACTGTGCAGATTCCACTCCATTGGAAGTTAAGACCGTAAGAGCATAAAGAATTTCCAATTGCATTTCCACTGGCCATGGTACAATAGATGGAGTACCAGTTAAACCTGTAGCAGGATAACCACAGAGCAATGGATACAAATAAGCAAAGCTGTGGAGATCTACACCATAAGACAAACAAACTGTCCATAAGCGAATAGTTGCCAACTAATTGCAATTAGGCTTAAACCTTAAGTATATCATACCTGAAGTGGCAATAAACCTGGATGACGTACTCCAAGAACTACTTTGGTGGCTGTTAACAATTGATGTTGAAGACATATTTGAGCAATTTTAGCATCGGCTTGACACAAACGACGAATTAATAGCACAACCCTAAGTCGCATCTATAATAGATTGATAATGAGTTGTAGTAAAGTTAGTACTGGAAGTGTGGCCAATAAGTCATCAATGCCTTCATGGCTGAGCAATTCCATCAAAACTGAAGAAAATCCTTTAATCTCCATCAACTCAATAGCTACTCTAATTCCAAGCATTAGGCCATTTTTAATGAATAAAGTACCGTCTCGAGTGCATAGCCAAGGCAATACACATATCCAAAAGTTGGATGTGACTTATTGTTGCTTGGAGTGAAGCCAATTCAAGAAGATATCGAATTCGAAATGGTAAATGGGTTTTTAGCAATGCTTGAATTGGATCAATTTGAGCAATTTCTTTCACACTCAATGGAACAGACTCTGGTTCTTCCTTTTCTTCTTCAGAGGGAGCATTTGACTCTACATACCGTATAGAGTGTGGTTTGCCTATAGAGTAATAGTATTGTAGCATATTTTAGTAGAAATAATTACCTAAGCGATCAACAGGATAGATAGCAACTGAATATGGTTGAATCTTCTCCACATCAAATGCAACAAGAGCTGCATGCATTGCATCAATGCCTGCAGTTAATACCGAGTGATTCGTGTCTTCTAAAGTTTGACGAAGTATAAGTACAATTTTTCCAATTTCAAATGGTAATTCTTTTGGTGGATTACGAAGGACTTTGGCCAAGACATTACATGCCACAACACGTTGAGAAGACACTGTAGAACGAGCTAATAGTAATAATTCTTCAATTGTATATCTAGCACATAAATAAGCTTTGTAATATAGTGGAAATATACCCAGGAAGGTCTGGTTCATCACCATGATGATAAAGTCCTGAATGAGCTGGTGGAAGTTCTTGAGTATTTGAAATCAATTGTCCATGAAAATCGACTCGCAAAGAAGAGCTTTTTGTTGTTGCTTTTGATTCAATAGGCTGCATCCATTCATGTTTATCTTTTTCTTCTTGAGGCAAAGCTGTAATAGCCATAGCCAATTCTTCATCATTTGAAATACTTTGTCCAGCATTCGTTGTTGATTCTTTCTTGGCTTCATCTTTTCTAGATTTATCATGCTTTAAACCAAGTGATAGCTTGTTCTGATCTAAATTTTGTTGGTTTTTCTGCTCTAGAATGGATTCTTGGAGCTTTGGAGCAGCTTTTGTTGGCTTGTTTACTTTTGCATTGGCTCTATTGCGAAACATGGCTAAAATTTCAGGAGATAATGAAGCTTGTAATTCTTCCTGAGCTTTTTTAATTTCTTCCACTGACATGTTGGCAATTGCAGCATTATTGTCAGCAGCAATATCTTGTGGAATTGCTGCAGCTGATGGAAGCACTGTATTTTGAGTTGTTTGTTGTCTTCTTCGGCCAAATAAACTTTGTTTTTTTGCTCCTGTTGATGGAAATCCCTGCGCTGTGCCCACGATTTTTGGCATTGGTCTCGTTTTTGGTGCTGAGCGTTCAACTACGCTGCCACGAACGACTGTAGGAGCTGGTGGAAGAGCAGGGCTTGGCTCTGGCTGCTCTGGCTGCTTTGGTTTCGTGTGTAGCTTTACAGACGATGCTTTTCCACTCTTAAGGAATTGTTCCTGTTCTTGCAGGAGCAATGCGAGCTCAGCATCCATGTCCATTGTTGATGAGTGGTCTTAATCGATTGTACAGCCACATGGCGATGTAGTAGCTCTCACGAATGTTCATAAGAAGACAGCATTGCTTATGTAATTGCGTAGTTTTTTGAAATGGAGGCAAAACGTCATTTTAGGCAAAAGGCTACGGTGGTAGCCCATGAATTTGAAGTCAGTAAGAGGTTCTAATGGAAGCTAATGAAGGTAGAAAAGAGTCCTGAAGGCCATGTAAGCGTAGCTATAGTAGAAAAAGAGAAATGGCGAAAAAAGCAATAAAAATGGACTTATCAAGCATATTCAACTACAATCTGTCAAACAACGCAACAATATCCAATAGATGCATGAAGTGCATTCATTGTCTACTATTTTTTAGTGTAAATACCAACGTGCTGCTTGTAATTTTTGTGTGAAGAAGCATGTAAGATCAGACAGTTTAATTAGCGGCCAAATTGGCAAAGCATTGTTCAACTGAAAATCCCTTGTCTTGGTGCTTGCTGCTCCAATGTTCAGTCAATTGACGAGCCTACAACACAATAAAATCAATTACATGTTTCAATATGAAGAAAATTCATACGCTGGCGTTGACCATAAATGTAGTCATGCAAATTTTGCATTTGATGGCCGTACGATCGGCTTCCATCTTAGCCTTCATTTCTGGACGGTTGGCAGCCTTAGCTTCCTTAGCCTTCTTTGCATTATTGCGGTCACGTGCAGTAGCACTCTTTTGTCCATTTCCGCCGCCCATCGTTGATCGTCTACTGGCAAGTACCTGAATGTCGCCTTTCTCTCTCCATCCGGACGAGCCAATAACTTTACCGGATATTCCACACTGTGATAATATACAAACATCAAGTATATATTCTTATTAGGAGTTTGTATGGTAGAGAGTAGGTATGGGAATGCTGATTTATCGAAGAGAGTAGGGAAAGAAAATCAATGCAACAATTAATAGCTTTGTTTCTCATATTGTTTTGAGCATATGAAGAATTGCAAACGAGGAAAATTTTTTAGCACACTTTAAAATGGTTTAACGTGATTAGAAAAGACGTAAAACGACAATTTGAGACAATCTATGTAGTTTTAGTGTTTTACGTAGTGGGTAAAAGAGAGGGTAATCTTTCATCAATAGGAACTTGATAACTTTCACAATACGATGAATAAAGTAAAAATGCTTCATCAATGTCTTGAAAAGTACTTGATTGGAGTTGTTGTTCGAGGAAATATCGACGTGGTGGTTTGTATGTGGTAAGGTTGATTTGTGGATGATGACACCAAGATGTGATACATCCTTTATCAACACACTTTCTACAAAAATTGTAGCGAATATCAGCACATTGAGAGCATTCATGCCAAGTTCCAATGATAAATTCATTGCAACTATGACACTGATCATCATGCCATGTTTCAGCATCGTCAAGAGGTTCACTAAAATAGTTTGTTGCTTTAACCCATTCAGGTAAAGTTGGATTGTCTTGAGCCATTTTAGAATTAAGGATAAATCGATAAAGTCGACCAGCAGCTTGAGTGGTATCAGTGTGCTTTGGTGGGCAATTAGCTAAACACCAGTCAAAGTATTCATCGATTTGAGAAAGTGCGGTAGGATAATTACGTTTTGACCATGACAATATCCCCAAATTACCAAAATTGACAATAGTTAATGGTTGAGGTGGTTCAGGTAGCTCCTTTACAATATCTATAAGTCTCAAGATATATTTTTCAGCTAGTTCAAAATCCCCAACAAGGTAATAAGTCACTCCAAGATTAGCTATCGCCTGCATTGAGGTGTCATGAGTTAAGTCAAAGACTCGAGTACTATAGCGTAATTCTTCTTCCATGAATGGTAAAACTTCTTTCCATTGCCCTTGAACATGATACAGCATTGCTAAAACTTTTCTCGTAGACATTGTCGATGGGTGATCTTGCCCAAGCACTCGACGAGCATCCTCATGAGCTTTTTTAAGCCAAACTTCGGCTTCACTAAATTTTCGCAATGTATAACATGCTACACCAATTCTTCCTGAAGTTTCAATAGTACTAGGTGCATCAGGACCCAAAGTTGCTTCTTGGATTTCATACGCTTCAAGATAAAGATCAAGTGCAATGTCTCGACATTTGGCTTTGTAATATGCAGAACCAAAGTTTTTTAATGTGGCTGCAACTTGAGGGCTAAATCTTCCAAATAGAGTTGATTGATCTTGAATAAGTTTTTCAAATAGAGGTACCCACATACTTTCAGGTTGTTCGCATTCAGAATAACAAAAGTATAAATTCGATCGTGCTGCAAAAGCTTTTTCACTATGTTCACCCAATGCTAAGGTATACAGATCACATGCTTGTTCTAGACATAGTTGAGCATCAGTCCATTTCATTTCGGCAAAGTAAATGGTATGCAAACGATCATGATATTCAGCTTGTTCTAATAATGATGGGATTGTATGGATATGGCTTTCAAGTGTTCTTTTCATCCAATCCGTAATAGTTGAGAAAACCAAACGATCAAGTTGTTCAAACGTAATTTCACTCTTGATCAAATTAAAGATACCATCTCGATCACTTGGGATTGTCGCTTGTGAATTTTCGCTTTTTATTTTTCCCAGCATATTCGTAAACGCATTATTATCCAGCATGTCATCCAAAAGCAATTTTAACTGAGCTTGTGCCATAGCCATTTCGAACCTTGCTCCTACAGATATTGCAACGTAAACTTCAAAAACACACCAACTTCGTCGTAGCACGACAGGATTATCCCAAGGGTGCATGATCATCACAACATTGCCAATAGATGCAAGGGTAGATTTAAACGTAGTGGACCACCATTCAAACGGATATGAATGGGCTAAATGTTGATTATTATTAAACAAACAAAACCATACAACAGCCGAGTCTGTAATACCCTGTTGCTCAAAGAATACTTGAAGACTATCAATTGTTTCTAGAAAGAGATAAAGCCACGCATGACTTACATACCAATTTGCAGGTGCAATAAATTCGTTGCCATCAGGTGATTGTGCCAAATGCTCTACCAACGAAAGACGAGTGGTAGACGTCAATGGGATGATATATTCTTCGCATACTTGAGCTGTCGTCTTTCCTAGAAGCTTTTCTCGTCCACCACAATACTCGACAAGATGGTCCAAGTAGTTTAGTTTGACACCAAGAGGTGGGTTGGTCATTTTGTTGTTTAATTGGTTTATTTCTTCTCCTTCTACCCAATCTGATTCGTTATTCTAATACAATACAATTTGATTGGCTACAGAAATAACAAATGCACGATTTGTTGCTTTAATGTAGACAGTGCGACAATATTGTGTCAAAAGTGCAAAGCCGAAAATAGTGTTACTACGTTGCTAATATCCATGATGAATCCAGGAAATATTGGAAATATTTCAAGTTTAGGCCTCGCAAAAATTAACCAAAACCATTTACGAACCGCGGTTATGGCTAAATGACGCCTTTATGGTAGTTGAAATCTCATAACCACATGGTTATGGTTTAAACTTTGATAATCATCGTTAACCATGATCAATTGTGGTTTACTAGCATCATCGTACATGTAGAACACTACTTTATGACGAGTAAGTCGAAGAATTTGAGCCATTAATGGCATGAGATGAATGCTCTATTGCTACCATTCGCTTGGCTTTGCAAGTTGAGCAAAATCTGGCACCACCAGCGTTTTGTGTACTTTATCAACTTTTTTCTTTATTAGAGTTGGACGTTATTAGGTGTCGCCAGCTTCTAAGATCTCAACTAAAGTCTCTATGTTGATATATATATTCCAAAATAAGCTGGGCAATTAGTTTCTGCTCACTTTTTGGCATGGAGACACTTAAATCAGTTAACTACGTGGTTATGGTTGTGCTTGTTTGATAACCACCTGGTTATGGTTATCATGGTCATACCTGTTGAACACCATAACCAAGCCATTGCGAGGCCTACGTGTGATAAACTTGGCAAGTTTGGAGTATCTGTGGCGCAAGTGGTATGTGAAATCTATATTATGGCAGGATTGAAAATATCCATAAGGTGTCATCATACAAAAAACACCAAAAAGAAATGAAATTGAAGGAGGATCATCGTATCCATTATCGACAAATATTCCACAACGATACATATCGCACTACAATTAGCGAACAATGTCAAGGTTTTCTTAAGAACCAAAAACGTACATGCACATTTGTGATCTCCGGTTGGATTTGAAGAATTAGTTATGCCTCACACATACTGATCTCATACGCACATGGCTAAATGCTCGTTCTCAATGTTCTCTGTCTTTCTGAGTAAAAAAGACATATTTTCTCGAAATCCAATGGAATCATGAAATTATCTTACGAACCCGATAGAGTTCCGTTCTTGTAGACCCAAAACAATGTTAGCTACTTCGCTATCATCACGTAAACTTTTTGAAATTACAAAAGGCAAAGTTTATTCTCGCTCTCTCTTGCATCAACTTATCATAATATATTACCGTTTATATGAACTTGATTGCCGTTTATATGAACGCGATAGTTTGGTGATGCGATCGATTCAAAATCGCCCGTCAAATGGGTCGAAAGTTATTTGAACGTGCTTCGCTTTGATCTGCTACAAAGACAGTTAAACTTTATCGATCTCATAGCTTACAGATGATGCTATACAATCGCATGAGAACAGAATTATTGTCATCGTGTGACACATCAAGGTTTTGGGACAAATGACATCAATCTGGTTATCCATTTGAAAAATGATTGATGTCATATTTCTTTATGCCATGCACTGGTTAGCTAAATACTGGCACATTGTTGTAACACCAAAAACTAAAGACGAAATCGATGCTGAACGATGGTTGATCGTTTGGTCCCTTCGTGGTGATCAATATAATACTTGTCAATGTCGAACATTTTATCGACATTATATTCTCATCGCTTCTTTCATAGCTCAATTTGTTTGTGGAATCCTCTTTGCTTTGTCTGCAGTGTCTAAACCATTTGAATTAACAGTGTTTCGTTCAGAAACACCTAATCGAGATTTGTACCTTAGTGTACCTGGTGGTCTCGCAGTCGCACTCGCAGCAGCTTTTGTTGGACCAGCTTCAGAAAGAAAAGGACCACGATGGAGTATGGCTATGGGTAGTTTATTTGTTGTAATTGGACTTGCAATTGTTCAAATTTCATTGTGGACTACGGCTGTGGCCCCACTTGTGTTAGGGTAAGCTAACCAGCTATATCAACTATGGCTAACTTGGTTTTTTGTAGAGCTATTGCTTTGGGCACAGGATTTGGTTATATTATGGTTAGCTCTGTGTCAACTGTACAGAAATGGTACCCAGACCTTCGTGGTTCATCAATGGGTATTTGTATGTTTGGCTTTGGCACAGGGCAAATGGCTTGGAATGGGTTGTTTACTTTTGTGCAAAATCATTTGGAGGATGCTGCATTACATAGCATCTTTTTGTTTGTGCTTTTAGCTGCGATTCCTTTACTAGGTTATTGCATTATTGCAATGCGAACGCCTCCGGCCACTTTTCATGTAAATGGACACAATATGCATGGAATACCAGCAGATCGAGTTGCTGGAGAAGAGCACATTCAAGATGATTACCTTAACTTTGGCATGACATTGGTGAATTACACAGCTATGACTAAACCACGGTCCGATAAAGCTATTGAGGGCACTGAACGGTACTATTATGAACAAGTCAAAGCTTTGACTTTACTTCAGTGTATATTTTCATCGGATTTTTTTTGCTTGGCACTAGCATTTGCTGCCAATACAAGCATTGCTTTATTATATGTCGAAATTGCTGCACCATCCAAGAATGAGCTAATTTCTTCGTGGTATAATATTACATTGAAAGAAGCTCATTCATTTTTAATACATGCTGAAAGTGTTGGTGTTACTGGTCGATTGGTATGTCCTATTCTCTCAGATATATTGATCAGAGTATTATATTTGAACCCCGCATTTGG
The DNA here is from genome assembly GCA_002081575.1 of Thraustotheca clavata. NCBI lineage: Eukaryota > Oomycota > Saprolegniomycetes > Saprolegniales > Achlyaceae > Thraustotheca > Thraustotheca clavata. The sequence continues at coordinate 5,262 of JNBS01002027.1, read as the reverse complement.
CCGAAAAATTGTGTTTCTCTGTTTACTTTTTACACCTGTTGTTGCACTCCCAATTTTGCAAGAAGATGTCAACTATTACGAATCCTTTAAAGGAGTTATTTACGTTGTTAAATTCTGTGCTGGTGGCGGCTTTTCTGTCATCGGATGCTTCCTCACTGACTTGTATGGAGTTTACAACATGGGCACCATGTATGGGTTAATTTTGACAAGTTGGTCTGGTGGAATGCTGATTGTAAGCCTAGTCTTTTCTGGTGCCAAAGAAGATTTTGTTGGACAAGTAGAGCTTATGTGGGTATTAGCCATTGTTGGTTTTGCTTTGATGATTTTTGTGCGTACAGACAATATTGATCGATTTTACTATGGCTACCAATTTTCAATATGTGGAAAAGTAATTGTGCAAATTCCGTACCCTTCAAGAGCAGTAGACCATAGACGATCTACAGAGTCTGTGGAATCATCATTATCTCCAGTAGCTGGAATTGACATGGTTCATTCCCGACATGACGACCCATTTTTCGTAGTCAACTCGGACTCTGAGACCAATATGGTTGTATAGTTTATTTAAGTGATAAAGTAAAATGATATGGTTAGCTTACTAAATTTCTTCTTGAGAACTTGTCCAGCTACCATCACTTTCAGAATAGTCAGAATCTTCATCATCGATTGTAACTTCGGCTCTTGCTCGTGCAGCAATTTCCAAACATATCATAAGAATAATATCTTGATTACCACTTTCCACAGCTATTGCCAATGGACCATTCTTTTAAACTGTTAGTGATAATTTTTATAGCACAAATACCTTGGATATATCAATAGAAATATCTTCGGCTAATAATCTTGCAATTATTGACTCATGACCAGCTTTAACTGCAGTTGATAAAAGCGATACGCCTTTCTACATCAGATTTCATGATAGTTGATACACTTGCAATTAGAAACCTTGTTATTCAGGTGGTAATCTGCTCCTGCTGCCAGGAGTAATTCAACAATATCAGAGTGACCATTTAACACTGCTTGAAATAGCGCAGTTTCTCCATTCTACAAAAGCATTGTAATGTTTTCAATGTTTAGTATTTCATACCTGATCAACTTTATCCACATTTGCATTGGCATGGATCAACGTTTTTACGATTTCAGTATGACCATAAAAGGATGCTACGTATATTGGACTCATACCATCCTAGAAAAGTATTATAGCCAAGGAAATTTTTGAATATATACCTTGGTGCTTAGATTAACATCAGCATTTTGCCTTAAAAGCATGTTGACAATTTCTGTGCAGCCTCCAGCAGCTGCAGCTAAAAGTGGTGATTTACATGCCTGTAAATCCATGAAATTAAGTTGAGCAATTTTTCAACTTACATATCCACACGTTTGGTTAACGTTGGCTTTAGCATTTAAAAGTACTTGAACGATTTCAGTATTCCCCAAGGATGCTGCAAGGAATAGAGGTGACAAGTTGTGCTATAAAATGTCAAAACAAATTATCAAATGATTGTACCCTTTCATCGTACAAATTTACGTCTGCCTTTGTTTCAAGTAGGGATTCTAGCATTTTGCAATTTTGAGTTGCAACAGCACTGATAATTGGAGGTAATCCCACCTATGTATTTGTCAAATTTGTCATGTAAAATACACAGAACATACTCCATTGTATGCAATACTTGCATTAGCATCCAATAGCTTTTTGACAATGTTAACATGACCTTTACCAATGGCAACGTTTAATGGAGCCTCGTTTGACTATCAAATACTAAGTGAACATAGATTGCACAAAGTCAAATACCCAACCACCATAATTCACGTCAGCTCCTGCAGCTAGAAGTAGATCAATAATATCGCTGCTATTGCTCCAGCAGGCATTGTAAAGAGCTGAATATGCCTAAATTATAGTTGAGCGAATGACTCATTTAAGATATGTTTACATATTTTGTTGCATTTGGACTTACACCTTTGGCTAATAAAGCTAATACCGATTCTTTATCACCTTCAGCAGCAGCTTGTGCTAGTCGGCATTCACCCTAGAAATAATTAGCAAGCGATAATGTTATTTCCAACGCCAAGTCCAAGCCAGTTCGCAAGCCCCATTGTCAAAGTTGTGTTAGAGAGATGTTGTCGATTAATGGTGGACTTTGCAAAGACACAACATTCGTGCAAAAATATTTATCAGAACCCAAAGACCATCCAAAGTTGACAAAACAATTGCTTGTGGCCTTACATAAACAACTAAAAAGTACAAGATTCTACAGTAAGAGAGCAAAAACGTATCCAATGTAAAGACAAAGACATGTGTCTATAGTTATGATGATATGTTAGATACCAAAATGTCAATGGCACGAAAAAGTGTTATCTTCACAAATACATTACACCAAGTTTTTTAAATATGCTGTGGGCATTAAACCTGCCCACTAAATATGTTTTGGGCAATAGGATAATAAGGAGACGAAAATTTTGACATATGAAAATTAAATAGGACATCCTTAAAAAAATGACGTATTTCATGGCTTAAATTATTCAATATCGCGTACAACCCAAGTGCTGTAAGTCTCTCATTTGCATTTAGACAATGACATTGTATCGCCACCTCGTTCACCCACACTGGTACATTCGTATCTTTAAACGATGGATATAAACCACCAGCACTTACTTTGTTCAAAATGTAGTGTTGTTGCAATGGACAGCCTGATTGTGGATGACACATATTTGCATACGGCACTTGATGTGTCCAAATTCCGTTAAAATGATACCAAACGAATTTATGGCTGCAGAGCAGGAATATTTTCTACCAGTGATCACTTCTGGTGCCATTGATATGTGCCAATACCATTTGTCGTGGATTCATCTACATCAGCAACTCGGGACGTACCAAAGTCGGTGACCTTGGTGCCATTGTTAGTGTCCATGAGTACATAGCGAGATTTCAAATCACGATGAATTATCGGAACTTTGTACGTATGTAAATATATCAAACCACGAACAATGTTCATGATGCATTTGTACTTTTGGTCCCATGTAAACTGGTCCGGTGAAGGTGTCACCAAATAATTGCGCAAGTCACCCAAGACCATGTATTCTATTACACATTCGATGTCAATAGGTTTTGTCCAGCTTGCACTAATTAATTTCACAATGCAATCACAATCTAGTCTAGTAATGCGTCAGCACTATGATATCAATGTATATACCTTGACCAAAGCATGATTTCGTTGATAAATAATTGAACTTGACGAGGATCTTTGCTTTTAACGTTTGATAACCACTTTTTCACCTCCATACGCACCGAGTCAAACTTCACCAAATGCACCCAAAGCTAGCGGTGAATTACCCGTGACACATAAATCAGCAAGCTCTAGACGATGTTGGCGAAGATGCGTGACATCCAAATCAATGGGGTTGCTGTTGACAAGTGGAGATAGTCGATTGTTTCTTTTATGGATTGGTGAATTTATTTTTTGGTTGTAGTCAGTGTGTGGTTGACTTGTATTGCTAGCTGGAGTGGATAGTGCAAAATATGAAGTTGTTTGATGCGATGGAGATGAGGCCAGTTTCTTTTTATGTCTTCTGTAAAGAAAATAGACAATAGAAATAATAACAATACCACCGGACAGAGATCACAATTATTGCGGTATCATTTTCTAAAAGTGCCATTAGATATTTTTCAAATGCAAAGTTTACTAGATGGTATTGTGGCCCAAGGTGCTGCTTTTGACGATGTTAAATCTTTAGATGATGATCTGGAAGAATTTTGAGATGAAGCTGTTGATAAAAATTTTTGGACAACGCAAGCTATGATAGACACATTTGCTGTGGCTTGAAGAAGTGTTACCGGACCTTGGATTAGTTCTTCAACTTGACCTCCGATGGCGGTGCATTGAGCAGCATTAGCTGTAATCTTTTTTTTATAGCAAATCCATAATGCGAGTTTTCATAGGTTATTCGAAGGGCTTTCAAGTATTGGGCCGTGTCAGAATCAACCGTGATGTTGTTTAGTTTACAATTCCAGCAATTTCTACAGCATTAATACATAAAAAAATATGGATAAAATATATCCATCGCAGTGATAGATGACGAAAACTGTACAAATGCTAAAGTTTCAAGCGGATTGTGCCCGAAATCCCTACTAAAGTTATAGTATGCAGGAAAGAAAAAATTACAGATTTTTCCTCCTTTTCCAATTCTTGTTTCTAATTGCTTTGATGTTATTGTATGGCAAGTATCTATGGAAGATTAAATTCGAGATTTAATTGACGGATTCGTATAATTTTGTAAGACTTGTGTCTGGCAATTGATTGATATCAACAAGATTATTCTCTTCCATGGAACTAAATTGAGGGTCAAATCATATAATTGATTTTATCATACAAAGAAGTAAGCGTTCTTGGAATACCCCAGGAATAGTTGTAATATTTAAACGGATGTCTTTCAAGGGACTGGTATAACTAGTTATAATGCATAATGGTCCTAATAACTTACAGAGTTGTTAATTGAGGTGGCCAGCTAATGTAGTTGCTCAAATTAAGATTGGAGACAGATTGAAAATACCTAATAAACAATCAAACTTGCACATAAAAAATACAATGATAATACTGGAGTCCGTGATGTTGCTTTGGCACCACTTAAATCAACATTCGAGCAACCATTAAATGGTGCTACATAAAAGTGAATAAAGTATTATTTCTTAACCAAATTACATGGAATTCGGGTCCGAGTCCAGTTCAGCTTTATGTGTGTAGAATTTACCAGAGTTCTACAGTAATGTTAGTTTAGAGTTGCGTAGATCGCTTTAAATTTCCAAGAACAGTATTCCCATAAAAGGTATACGTTATTGTAGACGGGAAAAAGGTTGGAGAGCACGCATTGTTTACCTAGTACGCCGAAGCATTCTTGCAATTTTCGTCCGTAACAAGAGTTGAATCAATGGAATTATAGTTTGAGTATTGACAAGATGCCAAAGTGTTATTTATAATTCCTAATGCGCTGAGTGTCTGAATCCAATTCATCGTTCAATCAAGAATTAAAATGAAAGAAGGAATCGACAATCAACCACATCATTTGATCCAAGAATTGGGTTAAGGTATGTTATTGCGGAACAGCCCAAAACTTTCAATAATTAAATCAAGTTTCAAGCAGCAATTGTGCAAAACACTAGTTGCAAAATGCTTCCTTGTCCGGAAGTAATTCATTTGTCCTGAAATTAAACCTCATTCATCAAACACTATTTGGAAATTAATTTTATTAGCAATTATTTACTTGCTTTTATGA